>JAJOZX010000844.1:242500-265000 GCA_023014485.1 Bathynomus jamesi
GTCCTTTCACTCCAGTGTTCCTGAGGATGTCATTAGACGAAAGCGCTTGAGCACCCCTTTGTGTTTCTTTTTCCTTCGTGGTTTTATTCATCATATATATAATATATATATACAGGGTGGGGCAAAAGTCTGGCCCCATAGGAGGTTTATGTTCACATAGACTAAAATTTTTGTCTATAATTTTTATTTTTTTCAGATTGTTATACCATGGCAGATAATAAGTTAACGATAACAGACAGAATCGAGCTTGTGCTCTTGTACGCAAAGGACGGTGCCACCTCACGTTCAGTCGCAGATACTTTTAATGTTAAGCATCGCGACAGACCACCAATTCACTACAGAACCGTTAGCAAGACCTTCGCTCTTTTCAAGGAAACGGGAAGCGTCTGTGATCGAACAAGTAGTGGACGAAGAAGAAGTTCTACTGATCCCGAAACATCCGCACGGGTATGCAACCGTGTGGAAGAGAGCCCACGTAAGTCAATAAGGAAATTATCGCAGGAAACAGGTGTATCTGAGCGTTCGGTTCGTCGCATTCTCTCTACCAATCATTTTCATCCGTATAAAGTCCAATTAGTCCAGGAACTACACGGTGATGACCTAGATCGTCGTAGGGAGTATTGTCAGTGGTTTATGCAACATCGGCAGTTGGAAAAGCGTATCATGTTCAGTGACGAAGCAATTTTTTACCTAAACGGTTCAATCAACAGACGTAATGCACGATATTGGGCTAAAGAAAATCCACATTGGATTGAGGACGAACGCTCGCAGTACAACCCAAGAGTTATGGTATAGGCTGCTATGTGGGGAGATACGATAATTGGCCCATACTTTTTCCCCGACACTGTAACTGGTGAATCATACCTTCATTTGTTAGCAAATTTCCTTACGCCTCGATTGTATGAACTACCATTACGGCATCGGAGAGCTATGTGGTTTCAGCACGATGGGGCTCCGCCGCATTTCGCAAGGGCCGTTCGCGAATTTTTGCAAGAAACATTTCAAGGGAAATGGATTTGTCGACGTGGGCCAATTGAATGGCCGCCCAGATCTCCGGACCTGACTCCTTTGGATTACTTCTTATGGGGACACCTTAAATCAGTTGTGTACGTTAACAGGCCAAGAACAATACAGGCGCTAAAGGATACCATAACAGCAGAATTTGAAGCCATAAGAACGAATATTACCATCCTCAGGAATGTGCAAACGTCTTGCGTCAACCGGGTTACAAAGTGTTTAGAAGAAGGTGGACGTCAAATTGAACACCTATTGTAATTTCTGAATTAAAACATTAAGGTAGGCCGAAATTTTCTTTTCCATTATAAACTTCCTATGGGGCCAGACTTTTGCCCCACCCTGTATATATATATATATATATATATATATATATATATATATATATAATATATATATATATACAAATAAATAAATATACATCAAAATGATTTATGTTCTACGGCGCAAAACGCTAAACTCACATGTAATCGAGACTACATTCACATCGTTATTACTTTGCACTACACGGTAAAACCGTCCAAGCAATATTTCACCGCTCAAATTATACGGATACCTATACTCGACATAAATGGCTTTCATATCGTTCAATACTATTTTTGTGCCCACTTTACATTCGGTTGGCAAATTATCTTTAAACACGGCTAGAATACAATCAAAAGCACGCAACAGAGGTCATCATTAACCACAACATCATTATTAAATAAAAGTTTATAAACTCTCCTTTCCAATCGAGGGTTTATTCTTACCGTCCCGATCTTTTCAATCGTGAACTCTTCTTCACTCTGCATAGCGGCAATTGAAATAATCTTCCAAGTCGTAACGACAGCTATTCATTATATAGAGATACAGCTCTTCAGGATGAACAGTGCAGGCAAGCTCTGCCCTGTACCGCTCAACTGCTTTGTACCAAAGTTCAGGATATTTCGAAGAATCTAAACCTTTTAAATATGCATCCAGCTCTAGACCATTCTCGTCTTGTTCATTCCTACATTCGATAAATCCGTCGAGCAGAGCGGTGTGTGCGTATTCAAGAACCGTGTCAAAATAAATCATATCCGTAACACGAGCGTCTAATATAGGCTTCAACTTGCGGAATCCGACGATTTCAAACATTCTGTCAAGGATGAAACGGTTTCGCGTAGGGACAAGAAGGTTATTATCAGATGCATTCTTCCACATCAGTCGTATATCAATGCATGGCTGATCGTTATTTATACACAACGTGCAAACAACGGCATATGAGGGGCATCACTAATCTGCTCTCTTCTTGTACCTACACCTGCAGGTATTTATAACGGTCCTCTCCCCACTTCTCAACTATCACGAAGACTCTATTCATCTCCTCAACACTTAAATAAATAACATTATGTTTACCAGAGTTTGCTTACCTGCAAATCGTTTCAAGTACATAGTTAATGGTACCGGTCTCACGCCTAAACACGCGCAATGACTTCGTCACGGAGACATCGTACGAGGCGCTGAGAATGCTTCTCAAAGTAAGTTCCATCGTATTCGCACGTCTACTCGGTTCAAGCTCTGAGATGACTATGAGCCACAGGTGGACGGATCGGCTCGACGGGTGGAATGAGTCACGCTGATGAAACGTGTACGGGTTTGTTCGAACTCGTGTGTTTCGGAGGGGTGAGGTACACGGGCGGGCGGCTCGATGGGGGCAGCGATTCACACCATAAACTGCTGAAGCGTGTACAGGCTTGTTCGAACACTTGTGCCCCTGGACAAACAGAATTTTCCGCTACATGAAGCAATACCGGTTTTAATGTTTTATCACTCACCAGACGTTCATTTCCACAAACTAAACATCTTCACAATCCGGTGCGCTATTTGAGAAAAACATATGCCCATATTTATCCTTTTTGTTTAACCAGCGATACTCGTCTCTGAAGTCTGTTAAAAAACTCATACAGCCCATCAGCAACAACTTCACTACAAACCTCGTCATGATATATATTAATATAGTGGTAAAAATACTTTTGATTCTCCATAATGACAAGATTTACATTCTCAACCGTACGGTACGAGTAGTCGGTATGATGTAACATGACATAATATCGCTTGTCATACCACTCATCAACAAGACTCACTATCCATAACCGTCGCTTATCTTCTTAACGTGTTGCTTCTTCTACTTCGCGGAATATGTGAGCTTTTATAAAGTTTAGGTCTACAACATACTTCAATACCTCGTTTGTACTACGAAATCCTACAATGCCCTCGCCAGAATACCCGTAGAGTATTTGAACATCTTGGTCCTTCGCACGGCTCAATGAAACCTTAAAAGTATTAAAGGAGGGGGGAATAGGGAGTTTTTCAGTATCCACCAAATCTTGGCACTTTGTCGAATACCACTTCATAAACGTCGAACACGCAATATTAAAGGTAGCCATTACTATTTTTCGGCTACGCGGGAGAATACACGTCTGAGCTCAAGAGTATGCAGAGGTCAACTGAGCACGCAGGGATAGAGATATGGTCAGGTAGTGGCAGGACTCACGTGACCGATCTTGCAGTGGGCGGATCTTAGCTTTTTACTGTACACACACACGCACGCACGTGAAGGAGAAAATGAAACCTTAATTGAAGCAAATATACGTGATAAATAACCATATCGTTAAAAATACACATATATATAAATACACTCAAGGATTAGGTAACCAAAGGGTACGATATCATAGGTACCAGGCACCTGGTAACGCTTCCTATAGGTGTTACGGCATACCTTCGTGCCCATAAGTTCCTTCACACACCGCAGTTTCTGCGCCCGAAAATTGTGCGTCCCCACAGTAGTTGGGGTGGCTGGTCTCCCTCAGCCTCCAAGCACACTAGATCCTTCAACGAGTCAAAGTTAACGACTAGACGGTTCGCTTGGTTAAGCGTGATACCCTTAGCCTTCACGATATACTTCATATCATCCCCCTACCCTCACCCGTACCCCATAGGTTTTTGGCCCTGTTGATACAAACGAGTTTGCGTACGCACCATCACCATACTCGTCCTTGATCTCATCAGTTAGCTCTCCGAGGAATTCCCCAATAGCAGGCATGTATTCACCCTCCCTCGCTGTGAATATCACGCTATCTGTGTCAGCGTACAACACTCTCCGTCCAAGAGAGTGCAGTAACCCCAAAGTTTGATGCGGGCGTAGGCCGTTGTGAAGCTGGCTACAGATATGTTTGTAACCCGTGAGGTATCTGTGGCCAGTTCGGTGATGTTGTAGTTTATTATGTAAGTATTACCTAAATTCACGATCTCCATAACCTCTTTATCGGAGCGTTGGCATAATCCCAGACTTCACTATAACTTTGTGCCGAATGAACGTTCCTTTTGCCGGTATTCTGTGCAAATTTCCCCCAAAGATTGTTTAGGCATAACCTTGCACTAAAGCGCATGCCAAGATTCTTAACAATTTGGGATTGGTAAAGCTATATACCTTCATGGGCATGGTAACGCTGAATATAAGCCGTTTATTCATCTTCGGTATCAACCCCTCGCGAATATCCTGATGCTTCTACTTTATCCTTCAAAACAGCGTTTATATATGGTGTGAAAAGGTTGGGTAGCTTCTGAAACCTCCACAAAGCTGTGGTCCGAATTCAGTGATCCTAGCCTTTTTATAAAAGATGGGGGTGCATTTTAATGAAATAGGTAATGCTAGGCTAGGTAGGTTAATAGACGAAAACGTGCGAAAGCTGTATAGGTCGAAGCCTTCTTTAAACGTTGTGGGTCCGGGAACGCGGGCCCGACGTGATAAATAGTTTAAAACGCGGGCCCGTGGTAAAAAATACTTAAACGTCTTTTATTGTAACGCGCGTAGTATTAGAAATAAATTAAATTAATTTAAGGCGATAATTTATTCCGGCAACTATGATATAGTTGCTATCACTGAAACTTGGTTAAATACCGTGGACTCGGGACTTGTTGGGGAACTTGATATACCGGGTTTTAAACTCTTTACTAATGATAGGTTACATAGGTTTGGTGAGGCGTTTTGCTGTACATTCGTAATTCCCTTTGGGTATCGAGGTTAAGTTAGATTTTCCGGCAGCAATTAATGCGATATGTGTGAAGTTAGGGCGCGTAGTATTAGTTTTAATTTTGTTGTTGTTTATAGACCTCCCGTTGAACCTCGATACAGATACTAGATTTTACTCACTTCTTGGTAATTTTATTAACAATCGGAATAGTATAATTGTCGGAGACTTTAACTGCCCTAATGTTAATTACGAGAATTTTACTGGTAATGAGGAGGGTTTGAGATTATTTGAGTTTATGGACGATAACTTTTTACGACAGATAGTTACCGAACCAACGCGCGGTGACAATATTTTAGATTTGGTGATGACGAACGCCGAGAATATAGTCGAAGGTTTAGAAGTAGGCGAGAGTTTAAGATTAGTGATCATCAAATTCTTAGGTTTAAGTTATTGATAGAAAACACTAAGGATAGTAACGTAATAGAAGTCCCTGATTTTCGTAGGGCTAATTTTGATAGTTTTGCTGATAGGATGAGAGTAGTGGACTGGGATAACTTATTTATGGGCAATGACACAAATTTGCGTTGGGTGGCGTTTAAAGAAAGTTTTAGGAATATTGAAAGTGAGTTTATTCCTCGTAGGCCCAAGCGCGCTAGAAATCGTGGTAGGCCGAAGTGGTGGACTAGGGAAATAGGAGAGTTTATAAACGAGCGTAATAGAGCGTATAGACTTAGTAAGCGCAATGGCACGGCAGCTAACTTTAATAGATATATCGAGCTTAGACGTCAGGTTAAAAGATCAGTTAGGAATGCCAAGCGTAATTTAGATACTTATAGCTGCGGATAGTAAACATAATCCAAAAAAGTTTTTTGAATACGTTAATAATCGTAAGCCGGTAAAAGATAACATAGGCCCTCTAGTGGATGTTAATGGCGCTTTGGGTTCTGACGCTCAGGCGATGGCGGGTATTTTCAATAACTTTTTTGCGACAGTTTTTACCGTAGAAGACGTAAATAATGTCCACGACTTGGACGATATCGTTCCATTTAGTAGCGAGACTATTTTGGATGAAATAACTGTTTACGAGGGTGAGATTGCGCATTATATCGTTAGGCTAAAAGTTAGCAAGGTTCCAGGCCCTGACGCTTTTTATCCCAGACATTTGAAAGATTTGAAAGAAGTTATCGTAGGCCCCTTAACGAAGATTTTTAATCAGTCACTCGAAACGGGGATTATTCCTGAAGACTTTAAATTAGCTAACGTCACGCCTATTTTTAAAGAAGGCGACCGCGCAGTAGCTAGCAATTATAGGCCCATTAGCTTAACGTCAATTGTAGGTAAACTTTTGGAATCCGTAGTTAGGGATCGTATCATCGATCACTTAGAAAGTAGAGATTTGATTAATAGTAGTCAGCATGGGTTTCGACGCCATAGGTCTTGTTTAACTAATTTGTTAGAATTTTATAACGAAATAGTGCGCGAATACGATAGGCATAGAGCAGCGATTTTAAAAAGGCGTTCGATACAGTTCCGCATAGGAGACTAATTGCGAAGGTTAAAGCGCACGGTATACGCGGTCAGGTAGCTAACTGGTTAGAAGAATGGCTTCGTGCTAGGAGGCAGAGGGTCGTAGTTAATGGTAGTGAATCGGAGTGGTTAGATGTAGGTAGCGGTGTCCCACAGGGTTCAGTGTTAGGCCCACTGCTATTCGTAATTTACATTAACGACATAGATGTCGGTTTGACTAGTAACGTGTCAAAATTCGCGGACGATACAAAAATAGGCGGTAAGGTTGTTAACGAGGACGATAGTAATAGGCTCCAAGACGATGTAAATAGGATTATGGAGTGGACAGATAAGTGGCAGATGCAATTTAACGTAGACAAATGTAAAGTTTTGCATATAGGTTCTCGCAACAATAATTACACGTACACGATGGATGATAGGGAATTAGCGAGCGTTGACGAGGAAGTAGATTTAGGCGTACGCGTATCTAAGGATTTAAAGGTTAGGAACCAGTGCCTGGAGTCTTGCGCAAAAGCTAATAGGATGTTAGGCTTCATAGCGCGTAATTTCGAATTTAAATCGAAGGATATTATATTGCCCCTTTACAAGTCCGTAGTCAGGCCTCATTTAGAATATGCCGTTCAGTTTTGGTGCCCGTATTTGCGTGAGAATATTGATAGGTTAGAAAGGGTTCAACGTCGTGCCACGAAACTGATTCCGTCATTGCGCAATAAGCCTTATGAAGATAGGGTTAAAGAGTTAGACCTGTATTCACTCGAAACTAGAAGATTAAGGGGGGAGCTTATTGAAGTTTTCAAAATCGTTAATAACATCGATAACGTAAATTTTGCGTGGCAGACGTTTCATTACTAATATCGCTAAAAACTTCTTTACGTTTAAAGTAATTTATAAATGGAATAATCTTCCCGCGTCAGTCGTTCATTCTACCAGCGTTAATATGTTTAAGAACCGTCTTGACAGACATTTTAAAAGTATTAGCGTTGTTTAATATAAAAAAACAAAGTTAGCAACAGGAGCTCTGGTGGTGGAGCTTGAGGATGAGTCTGTTGACGATGAATGCCAGCTTGTGACATGCCAGCGTGTGATGCCAGCAATAAAAAAATTAAAAAAATTAGACTAACACGAACGTAGATGTAGCTCGTAGCGTAAACTAACCCACTTTTTGTTTAACTTTACCTACTTTTTTTTACTTTGCATGTCTGTAACACTCTTTTCTTGCATGTTTGTAGTTTGCATGGTATGACTGTGAGTTAAGACTGTGTTTGCATGGTTTAAAAGCGTTCTTATTTCACTTCTTTTCATCTTTCACCCCTCTCCTATTCTCTCCGACTATTTTTCTGACTTGTCGGCACTGGCCGACGGATGATGATGGTGAGTCTTTTTTTCTCTTTTTCTGAATGAATGTTAACCCACGAATGATAGGTGTTGCTCCTTACTTAACCCCTTATTCTCTTCTCTTCTCTTAACCCCCTACTCTTTCCTTTCTCTCTGGCTAACCTTAGAGTGGATCTTAGGGTCTTTGTTAGCCTTAGCTTCTGTAGATCTGTAGATCTGTAGATCCTATATCCATGGCGAACGGCTAGGGCCAGCTCAGGGCTTGTATATACACCTCTGATCTTACGCTGGTTGGTTGTATGGTTCCAATCACCGCTGTTCTCTGCACACTTCACGCACAGGGGAAACACGAGCTTTTGATCTATAACGACGGGTAAGATCAGCATCCATAAATCGCGAGGGGGGAGCACGTCTATGAAAGAGAGTCCAAAGTAGCGCTCATTCAAGTTAGCTGAAAACTCCTCGATGGTTGGTATGGTGGGACCCACCATTTTTTCAGGCGCACCTACGCGGTACGGATTGTTCTTCATCACATAAGAGTATAAAGAGCAGAAGTCGTAGTAGTGGAGTTTCACGCCCTCCGTAGGCGGAAAGTATAGCTTGAATGGGTTTGTGCGCCCTCCAAACAAGCTGTCACCGCATTTGAGGGGGTCCAATACCATTGAACGTTTGACGGCCCTTATTTCTTCACGGCACTGTCCCTCTGTTTCCATCCGTGCATCATATTCCCGCTCCCACATGATTTTGTGAGTGAACTGGGAGCCTATAAGTTGATCACGGTTACGGGCCCATGCGAGGCTGTCGGCGGGGGATCTTCCATAAAGGTCCCTTGTGACGGCACATTCAGCGCGCGGGCATCCATGCCACCAGCAGCCGTTAAAGGAATACACAGTCTTCTCACCAGTGGCTGGATCCTCACTTAGCCCGTCAACCCAAAAAACACGACCATTGACCTTAACAGGGTAATTTACCCGTGTTGCGGGCATGTTTTATGTATACCCCGGTCTGTTGCTGTTGGTGTATGAGCCAGTGAATAGCCTTGTGCCCATAACTGCGGGGGTTGTTTCTGTGAATGATTGCTATGGTGTCTTTAGGCATGAAGTTATTCTTGAACACCAAAACATAATGAGGGATCGTGGCCGCGACTTGAAGCGGAACGCATTTGAAACGGGTTATGTTCATCTTTTTAAAGGCTTGAAAGCTTATTTTAAGTACACGTACGTCATCACGCAATAACGTTCTCATTCATCGGCTATATTGTATAGACTAGCTTCATTAAATCTGTTGCAGTAGCGGTCAAAATCTTGACGCTCACAATCACTCATGCTGGTGTAGTTAAAGTAATGTTTGAGTGAATTTAGTCCAAAGTAATTCAAAGTTTCGTTAGTGAGGAATGTGTAAGGGAAATACCCTTTTGAAACTTCAGCGGCTACGCCCATGACCTTGGGCAGCTTTGCCAATTTACAAGGTGTGAACAGAAGGGTGTCTTTAAACTGTACATTACATCTTATCTGCATCTGTATTAGTTTGTTGCCTGTTTTCAAGGGATCACCTGTAAATATCGCAGACGACTCGTGTTCAAGCAACTCATAAAGGAACTGTGTGTCAAATATGGCCCCGTTATGGGCAAGAATACACTGCGTTCGCACTTATTAACCCTTTGCCTGTCCCGTGCATCACATGTGATACATGCATCACATATGATACACAGAGCGCATCATAAATAATATTTAGTGTGATACATTCTATGATCACATATTACCCACCAACTAAACCAAATAAACCTCCTATAACCAAAAGTCTGAAAACAAGCATGGACGTTTGGACCAAACTTATGAAAATGCTTTGGACAGGCAAAGGGTTAAGCAGATTACATTTTCTCCAATGTTTTCAAAAGTTTTCCCCCGATTTCAATGAAATTTGTGGCAAATAATCACTATATATAGCAGCATTGATGGTATTCATTTCGATAAAATATTTTGATAATTAAAATAATTATCTCATTTTATTAAAAAATATGTAAAATATTGTGTTCCGAATTATTAAGCAAGTATTCTATTTACGGATCTAAATGGTGAAAATGGGAAAGAAGGAGTTAACATTAACTGAGAAAAGAAAAATAGTCAAGTTACTCGCGGAAAATATAAAATCTATTGAAATTGCGAAGCAGTTTGGCAGAGCTTATCGAACTGTAAACAAGTTTGTAGCGGAGGGTACCAAACTGAGGCAGCGAAGTGATAAAGGAGCTATAAGAAAAGTGACAAGGCGGCAGATATCTGTAATCAAGCGCAAATTGCAAAGCATCCATTGTCCTCAAGTAAAGAGGTTTCTGAGCAGGCTGACATACACAATGTACCAAGAACATCTCGATGTGGAATCCTCCAAACAATTGGCAAGACGTGTAAACCTACGATTCAGTCACCATTAACACCCAGGTACAAGAAGCAGCGTGTTGAATGGGCGCGTCAGTACGTGAAAACAGATTTTAATACTGTATTGTTAACCGATGAATGAAGAGCAACCCTTGAGGGATCTGATGGTTGGTCAAGAAGATGGATTGCTAAGGGTCAATCTCTACCATGGAATGAGGTTTTCTTTTAGAAAGTTTGTGTAAGACTGGGCATTCATTTTTACACCATCAGGCACTCTGTATAGGACAGCTACTTCATTGCCTATCAATCCTGCCCAAAATATGACACTACTTCCACCTTGTTGGCGTCTTAATGTCGATGGTAGAAATTGGCTCTCAGCAATCAATCTTCTTGACCAAACATCAAGTCCCTGAAGGGTTGCTTTTCATTCATCGGTGAACAATACAGTATTAAAATCTGTTTTAACTTACTGACGCGCCCATTCAACACGCTGCTTCTTGTACCTGGGTGTTAATGGTGACTGAATCGTAGGTTTACACGTCTTGCCAATTGTTCGAAGGATTCCACATCGAGATGTTCTTGGTACATTATGTATGCCAGCCTGCTCAAAAACCTCTTTACTTGAGGACAATGGATGCTTTGCAATTTGCGCTTGATTACAGATATCTGCCGCCTTGTCACTTTTCTTATAGCTCCTTTATCACTTCGCTGCCTCAGTTTGGTACCCTCCGCTACAAACTTGTTTACAATTCGATAAGCTCTGCCAAACTGCTTCGCAATTTCAATAGATTTTATATTTTCAGCGAGTAACTTGACTATTTTTCTTTTCTCAGTTAATGTTAAATCCTTCTTCTTACCTATTTTCACTATTTACATCCGTAAATAAAATACTTGCTTAATAATTCGGAACACAATATTTTACATATTTTTCAATAAAATGAGATAATTATTTTAATTATCAAAATATTTTATCGAAATGAATACCATCAATGTTGCTGTATATAGTGATTATTTGCTACAAATTTCATTGAAATCGGGGAAAACGTTTTGAAAACATTGGAGAAAATGTAATCTGCTTAATAAGTGCGAACGCAGTGTAGTATACACAGTCATTTTTTTTAACTTTTCCGCTGATTTGACAATATAGGATACAAAGAGTTTCACAGGCCTGCCGTGTGCATTCGTTTTAAAAACGTTTGTCCGTTTCCCACATTTGTGGCACTCACCACACTCGATCTCCATGCACTCATCACAGATAGTCTGACTTACCAATAAATGTGGAATGACCTCTTTGGTTTCAGCGTTCGTGTAAGTTTCTATATCATAACTGGCATAGAGAGCCTTTATATTACAGATGGGGAGATACGATGTTCCTGACAATCCTAAAAAAGTAGAGTTCTTGTGCGATCTCTCACGCTGCTTTTAAAAACATACACAGTCCTACGACGATCATCCATTCCAAATACGACTATATGTGCATTCATTTCCTGCTCGGACCTTCTCAGTTCTTCAGGACCCATATTACACACAAACTCAAGCTTACAATCTGAAGCCAGTTTATGGGCACGCTGCACAACCGTGGGCAGCCAAATTTTTTGCGTCCAAGTATTTAGCACAGTGAACATATGAGTTGAAATTATTGCTATAAAACCACAACCACGATCGACGTTTAAATGCTATCTGTAAATAACCGGAGAATTGAAATTAAGAGTATAAGGTGTGGCACTATGACCCGCAACCCGGAATACTCTGTCAATATCTACCATGAAGTTGTCCATATTGAAGGATGTACCACTTTGAGAGCCTTGCATTATACGCCCCAAGATATATTCGATATCTACAGCTGCCAAACGTCTGAACGGTATTACCACCCAAAACTCGTCCCCTCATCTGACCCGAACCTGAAGGATAAACTTGTCCGGACTTCACGTTCGTCGCCGTTCTGAAGGGCAAACTCCACAATACGTTCAACTATGCGCCGCAGTCTGTTGGTATACAGGGATCCAGGGTCAACCCTGACCATGTACCGATTTCTAGTCAGGGCAGGGGTAGGGGTAGCGGTGCGCACCAACTCCAATGTTATACCATCCTCCACAGTATGAGAAGCTGCTGTGGAGGAATACCCGGAACTGAACAATGGGACATATTTGAGGAAGGTACTATTGTGGGGTTGTGTCGTAAGATGTTGAGGGTTGGGGCTCTATTACTGGAGGTCTAACAACCGGAGCAAACCTGGCACGCTTTATACCTGACGTGGAGTGCTCTTCATCATGCATCCGCTTTGAACTGTCGCATGCTACCGGTGTCGCTGGTGAGGGTTCGTCAGCGGGGAAGGGTTCTGTAGCTGCACGGTCATCGGGTTCGTCTGTGATATCGATGATGGGGTGCTGTACATCGTCGTCATTCACGGTTCTGTGGAAAAGAAAACAAAATATAAGGAGCAGCACTCAAAATTTGTAATATTTTTTAAATAACCCACTTAGGGGTGTGAGGTTTAGAGATGGAATCTGTAGAAAAATTCAGGTTCACAAGCCCTTCCACATTATTATATCTGGTCTACAGGATGTGGAAAAACTGCATTTATGCTTAAAATCATTAAAGATAAGGGGGAAATGTTCTCAAAATTTTGCATAAATGTAATATGGTGCTATTCGACGTATCAGTCAGTGTTCAACGAGTACAAGATGAAATTTGGTTCCACAAGGGTGTATATGATTAATTCGTTAAAAGGTAAAGAGCATACAGTTATTGTAATTGACGATCTCATGTTGGAAATGGATAAAACGTTTACCGAGACATTTACAGTGTTCTCCCACCATCTTAACATAAGCGTATTCTTCATCAACCAGAATCTATTTTTCAAAAATAGATACATGCGCGATGTGTCGCTAAATACACAATATCTAGTCTTATTCGCACAACGTAAAGATGTGTCACAAATTGGGGTATTAGCCAATCAATGTTCTCGAATCAACGTAAGGAGTTTTTGGAGGTTTATAAAGCAGCCACAAGTCAGCGTTATGGATATTTGCTTTGTGACCTTCACCCGCGAAACAAGTTTAGGGTTCTTCTAAGAACGAATATATTTCCAAACGAACCTGAAACGGTGTATATTCCGGAATGACAAATACGATGAAGAAACATCGTGAATTAATCAAAATCTATCAACATTGCACGGGCACTGCAACAGATGTTTGTTAAAAATATCGACTTTTTAAAATGCATCTGTGAAATCTGTCTTTAATGTTATAAAATGTAATGTGCCAATGAAACCCTCTCAGAAGGCTCGCTTACGTCGTTACAAGAACATAATACGAGCGCTCGCTCATAAAAGTCAAACTGTGGGTAAGAAAAAGCGAATTACTGTACAAAGAGGAGGATATTCCTACCCATCTTATTTTCAGTTTTGGGCCCTTTACTGACTAGATTAATATAATGAAGAAGGTGGTTGTGATTCCGCACAAGGTATATGCTTCATTCCAAAGTTCAAAGATTCCAGACATGGCTCTAGAACCCCGTAAAAGTAGGCTTAAAAGAATGGAAAGCGAGTTGCTAGCCCTATTCAACAGTGAAAAGTCACCTGATGAGAAAATGATATTGTACCAAGAGGCTTTGCAGAAATTTCTTCCAGAGTACGAAGATTCTAAGAAACCGACAGAGCTCCCCGTGGTTATTAGGCACAGCACGAGTAGCGCTGAGCATGGCGACACAGGAACTGGGCCCGACGTTAGAGATGACCAACCAAAGAACGGAGCACAACACATCGAACATGTGTTAAAAAAACAGTCTCCCACATACACAGGAATAAAGGCTTGAGTTTTATAATCTATTGAGTGAGGATCCCATCATACAATGGGCCGATACAGGCGAGGTCATTGTTGAAGGAACAAGGGTACAAGGATCCAATATCGTTGATATTGTTCATGATCTGGTGAGAAAGTGGGACAGACCCTCACCAACAGGATGGAAGCATATTAAAGCAAGACTACAACAAATAAATGTCCCCAAAACATTGATAGGTAATCTGAATAGGTTAAAAGACCTGGATCAAGTCTCGCATGTGTCACAACTGGTACGCCATCGCCCCCAGCAGCAGCGTCTCTGAAGAAGAGAAAGAAGAGAACAAACGGCCAACCTTATCCACGTGTCTCTAAAATACGCAAATGGCTAACATATTAAGTAAACGCTATTATGACATTTCTAACCCCGACTCCTATGGTGGCGTTAATAGACTGTACAGAGGTGTTTACGGAGTAGGGAAAAAAGATGTTGAGCGGTTTTTTGGGAGCAGGATGCTTATACACTTCATAAACCGGTGAGAAAAAGGTTTAAAACGGCCAAGACAACTGCTAATTCGATTGACTTTATTTGGCAAACGGATTTAACAGACATGAAAGATACTGAGTGTATAATGACGGATACCGCTACATCCTATTCATAATAGATGTATTCTCTAGATATTTATGGCTAATTCCACTGTAAAATAAATCGCCTGAAACAGTTGCTAAAGCGACCAAAACGTTGATGTTAAAAGAAGAAAGGGTTCCTGGCTATTTTTGTACGGATATGGGGAAAGAATTTATAGGTCGCGCTTTTCAGAACATGCTGACAGAGTTTAATATCAGTTACTACACTAGCAGTTCTATACATAAGGCCTCTTTAGCTGAAAGAGTTCAACGTACCATCATACAACCGTTTACACACACCTTATGATTGGCACAACACCTAACGAAGTTTTAGAAAGAGGTGAGCTGCCAGAGGTGTGAAGAAGGAGCACCGCCACCGCACTTTACACATTTCAAAATCAATGATTATATAAGGCTATCACGTTCGGGAAATAAACTCGCGAAGGGATTTAGCAAGGATGGACACGTGAGATTTTTAAAGTTCGTACTATGAGACCTAAAGGTGAGATAATGATGTATTACGTTGAAGATTTGAATGGGGAAGAGATCGCTGGAGGCTTTTACCGCGAGGAGTTGCAGAAAGTGGCATTTAATTTAGGAAAAAGTGTGTTTAAAATTGAAAAAATTTTAGGCAGCAAAGGTTCAGGAAAGAGAAAAATGTACCTGGTGAAATGGCTGGGTTACCCAGAAAGCTTGAACACCTATATAAAAGCTGCTGCAATAATGAAGCTTAATTAGTATGCAACATGGTGCCTCGCCACTTCTCTGTCACACTCCCGTCCTCTTCGTCTCTGTTTGTACATCCTAACAACACCCTCGCCAACTTTGTGACAGAACTCCACGGACCCACTGAATTGGAGCGTGATTCGTATGAGGTGGGTTTATGTGAACTCCAGTTAGTCTCCAAATTTTTAACTCTTGAAAATGAGCAAATCATATTTCTGATCCTTAGAAGAATCGATGAGTGCGAAAAATTAGGCATAAGCTTAGACAATACTATGCGATCAGTCCTGTTAGGTGAGGAACAGTACTGTAGCACAAATGTTTCGCTAGGAATCGGGCATTATGACAAAGCCATGGACATTGTGACGGGGTTAAACAAGAGTCTTGAAAAGTACCTGACAAATGATTTACTTTTTGAAGTCGTAAACATAGACACGCATGCATGCATGCACAGTGAAGTTAAAATCAACGCTTAGTAGAAATATTAAAGAAAAAGAGCTGTTCACAATTGTGGCCGAGGGCCGATATAGCGCAGCTCTCCAAAGAGATACCTCTCACGAGGCACAGCATGACATGTCCAGCTTAATGTATCAATTGAAGATGGAGAAATTGGGTGAAAGCTCTCCACCTCCAGACCTGTGCTATATTTACAGCAATATTGTAGAGCACCAATTTGTTGGGGACACCCAGGCGCGCCTGCTGCGCAGTGCACACATCCCAACTACAGAGGGAAAAGTTTGAGCATTATATGTGTCGAAGTCGGGGTCAGTATAAGGCGGCCATAAGGCGATGTAAACAGGAAGAAGTCTTTTCGAACATCAAAAGCCTCTGAAGCTCGCATAAATAACGATAATAACAAATTTTGGAAATTTGTTAAGAATCAAACGGGTGTCAAAAATCTCCTCCCTCCGACAATCGAGGGGGTGTCGAGGGAGAAGGAAATTGCAAAGCTGTGGAAAAACTACTATTCTAACATTCTTAGATTGTGGGAGCGACAAGGGAAAATACTTTGATATCATTTTCTGAAGTAAAGAGGTTAATTAAAGAGTTAAAGTCTGGTTCTGCGTCAGGGGGTAAATGACTTATCGAATGAGCACTTAAAATATGCAAATGACGTAGTATGTCTGCATATATCATTGCTCCTATCAGCCATGTTTGCTCATAGCTATATCCCTGCAGAGTTCATGAGGGTATATATCTTGCCCCTGGTCAAAAAAAGTACGGAGACATTCTGTCCAGCAATAATTACAGGCCTATTGCTGTCGCTTCCTGCTTCTCGAAACTACTAGAAAAACTCTTGTTACTCCGATTAAATGATTTCCTATGGGCATCGCCTGATCAGTTTGGTTTTAAAAGGTCCCACTCAACTGACCTGTGTATCTAGGTACATAAAGAAACAATATCTAAATACATTTACAGTAATTCAACTATTTATAGCTGTTTCTTAGATATAAGTAAGGCATATGATAGAGTGAACCACAATATTTTATTTGCAAAACTAGAAGACTGGAAGGTTCCCATGTACATATTAAATTTATTGAAATTTTGGTATTCCCACCAATCTTTCACTGTTAGGTTGGGCAATGTACTATCCGTGTGTTTTGGCTCCTCTTGCGAGGTGAGACAAGGCTCCTTGCTCTCCCCTATGCTGTTTAATGTGTATATTGACGGATTAATTGCTTCACTTAATGAGGCAACAGTGGGATGTTGTATAGACAACACAAGGATAAATAACTTAGTTTATGCCGATGATATGGTGTTAATAAGTCCCTCTGTTAAAGGTCTGGATCGGCTACTAAAAGTCTGCGAGGTGTATTCGCAGAAACATGATATTCTTTTTAATGTTACAAAAACTAAGGTTATGCAATTTCATCCTAAAAGCTGTAATCAGCTAGCTAATATAAGGTTTAAAATGAATGGTGAAGTAACTGAGGAAGTACAAGAGTTTAAGTATTTGGATCAAACTATTACCAGCTCCTTGAGTGATGACTCGGATATACGAAAACAATCTCGAAGCCTGTGTGCTAAAGCGAATATGATAATAAGGAACTTTCGATTCTGTACAAGTGAAGCTAAAGACTCTCTTTCGTACTTTCTGCAGTAATATATACGGACAGCAACTGTGGATGAATTATAAAAAAGGTTCTGGCAGAAACCTAAATTTGATGTACAACAGGTCGTTTAGACTCTTACATAAATTACCCCCGAGATGCTCAGGTTCGCAAATGTTTGGTACCCGCAATGTCCCGAGCTTCCCGGAGGTAACAAGACGTGCTCAACACAGTCTAATGCAAAGAATTAAAAAATCAACTAACCCGATCATCCAAGCTATCCAGAGTCCTGCCATTTATCCTCTAAGCTATGGACTTCTTAGTACGAAAACGTCTGTCTATCGCTCCACTTAACTTCGACATTACAGTATTATTTCTAATCAATTGTATATATTTCTATCCTTAGTATATGTATTGTATTAATAATATTTGTCATATGGACTATAGTCTACCAATAAACCTTTTCATTTTCATTTTCATTTTCATATATAAGAACGATTGAGGGAAAAAATTTCCCATTCGGTGATGAGAGCTTAACAGTGAAATTATACTTTCGCCGTTTATAATGACCCGAAGGCCATTCACAGTTTATAGAGGAGTGAAATACCAGCGTGGGCGTGGGCTTGGATCCATTTTTCCATCCATACTACGCACCGCTGTCCCATTGTTGAAGAGGGGTGCTAGATACCTAGGGAGGAAGGCATTACAAACAGGTTTTAACGCGGCAGAAGACATAATAGGTGGAACTAAACCTAAAGAAGCTCTAGGAAAATATTTAAAACGTACACGGGACGAGTTCATCAACGATGCAAAAATGAAAAATGCGTGGTGGCGGAAAGAAGAGAGCTACCAGGAAGAAGAGGTTACCATGAGCTGGCGCTAAACGTAAAAGGAAATCAAAAAAGAAGTCCTCTAAGCGTATGAAACCTATGGCTGATCATTTTTTAACTGATATAAGCTGAGGACATTACTCTCACGAATCATAGGCTGATTACTAGTTGTTGAGAGAGGTGGCACTATTTCTGACTCGTCATGGCGCGTTTCATCCATCCGTGTAGTTCACAATGCTGTAAATCGGAACTGTCTCTCTTTGATATGCCCCCCACTCAGGTCTCTATTGAGCATAGCGACTTCATTACAATTAATCCATTAAACACAATTAGGTCGCCCACTGCCCCTAAAGAATTCGTGGTACCCATCTCAGGCCCTTACTTTTTTGACCCGAGCTGCATGCACATGTACGCTAAACTGCGTATAGCCCATTCTGATGGAACGGACTGTGATGATAGGTACTCTGCGTACCCTGAAACCATCTTTTTACATTCCATATTCAGCCAGTGTGAGGTGTATTTAAATCAGGTTAAGATCTCGGCAGGAACGGGTATTATCACCTACGAGCCTATCTGGAAAATGTCCTCAACTTTTCAAAAGAAGCGAAGGACACCTTTTTAAACGCCGAGGGATATTACCATACTAAAGATGAAAATGGTATAAAGGATAAATTTAAAAATTTAAAAAAAATATATATACGATTGTTTTGGACGTCTTCATACAGATTTCACATTCCAGGAGAAACTGCTTATGAACGGGGTGGATATGAAGTTGAAGCTTACCCACACGATTCCTGAGATCTGCATAAATCTGGGGGTTTGATCAAGAAGACGGCGCGAAACCCGTTGTGATTCAAATAATGGAGGCGTATTTGCGAATACGCCGAGTTAAATTAAGTTCACCAAAACAAATAGAAATTGAGAAAGACTTAATACACGCCACAGTAAAATACCCAATTAACAGGGTACAGATCAAACTATACACGGTGCCCGCCGGGTTGGCCTCGAAGCAACTAGAAAACGTGGCCCTTAGAGTCCTACCTAAAAGGATCTTAATTGGAATGCAGGACCACGCCTCGACGAATGGAAAATATAAAAATAGTGCCTTTAAATTCGAGAATTTCGGCCTTAAAAATATTACTACTCTATACGTAAATGGCATCGCGTTGGGAGGGACTATGATTACGGACTACTCATCAGGCGCTGTGTTCCCGCTCTGCGCGAGAGCTTATAGTAGTCTGGCTCATAATACAGGTGCCTGTGAAGAACTCGGGATTGGTATAACGCAGAAAGAATTTGTCAAGGAATTTAACATTTATTCATTTGATATTACGCCTGACTTCTCTGCTGGCGTAAATACGCACTAAAGTCCACAACCGCGTGGAAACATCTCAGTCAGGTTGGAATTTGCCAAGCCTATAGACTCGCCTATTAGTGTACTCGTGTACCTCGAATCACAAGCACTAATAGAAGTTGATCGTTTCAGGAACGTGTTCACAGACTTTTAAAATAGACGCGAATACACTCCAGAGAGTAATGAAAAGTGACCGAATCACACGCTCCAAATTTATCGGTGTGTTTGCGAAGAATGAAATATTGAAATTGCCAACTATGAGAAAATTGTACGGGATTATCGTTAACACCAACATTGTGGGGGGTGAGGGGATTCATTGGTTTGCAATCTATTTTAAAAATAGGGAAAGAATGTACTATTTTGACTCACTCGGCGCTCAGCCCTTGAATGATTCTGTGGTTGTACAGTTTATCGAACAAATACATGTACCTGAGACTGTATGGAACCCTTATCGCCTTCATGGATATTATAGTAACACGTGCGGCATGTACAGGTAAGGTGTATGAGAGAGTGGTGATTGAAAGGGTGGTGGCATGCACAGAGCAACAGATTGAGAGGAGCAAGGGGTTTTTAGAAGAGGAAGAGGGTGTGTGAACCAGGTGTTTAGGTGGAAGATGTTGTGTGAGACATACTTAGAGAAAGAAAGGGATTTGTATGTGGTGTTCATGGATCTTGAAAAAGCGTATGACTGGGTTGACAAAAAAGGCGTTGTGGCAAGTGCTGCAGCTGTATGGTGTGCATGGGTCGTTGAATGTGGTGAAAAGTCTTTACCGAGAGAGTAGACCATGTGTGCGTGTGAGTGGTTTCCAGTGAAAATGGGTCTACGACAAGGTTGTGTGATGTCTCCATGGTTATTTAATGTGTTTATAGAGAGGGTGGTGAAAGATGTGAATGCAAGGGTCATACGGAGAGGAGCCGGGGTGAAGCATATTGCGGGGGGAGGATTTTGGGGAGCGAATCAGTTGTTTTATGCGGATGATAGGCTCTGGTGGCGGACTCGAGAGAAAAGCTACAGAGACTGGTAACTGAGATCGGGAGGGTGTGAAAGAAGGAAGCTAAGAGTAAATGTGAATAAGAGTAAGGTTATATGGTGTTCTAAAAGGGAGGTTCGTGAGCAGTAGTATGGGCGCAAAAGGAAAGTGTGCAATGCAATTGAAAATGTTGATCAATGTTGCAAATGAAATGTTGCATAAGTTATGCAACAAAGGGGGGATGTTGCAAGATGTTATGCAGCAAAGGGGGACGGGGGGAATGTTGCAAGAGCAACAACGGTTATGCAACTTGGAGGCGGAGTTATCCCCCAGAGAAAGAGAGGAGAAGGAGAGAGAGGAAGAGACGTGTTCGCTTGACAGGAGCCAAGCGCATATTAAGATTTCAGCAGAGCGGCCGTTATCTTATAGGCCCCTAATCAGTCAGTCGATTAATCAGACAGTGCCTACAGGCACTATCAGCCAGTTGGCACAGTGTATACATCATTTTTCCAATTACACACCCGTCTATACGCCCATAAAATATTACGCACACACGATTATATGCGTCGGGATCGAGACCACGTGGTGGCGCGTCCTTCAACCGTTGGTAGATAAATGGGTAACCAGGGTGCCCTAGCAGGGGATCTCTCTCTCGCTCTCGCTCTCTCTCCCTCTCGCCGTCTCTCCCCCTCGCTCTCCCCCTCTCGCTCTCCCTCTCGCTCTCTCTCTCCCTCTCTCTCTCTCCCCTCTCACCCTCTCGCACTCTCTCTCTCTCCCTCTCCTTCTCTCTCCCTCTTGCCCTCCCTCTCTCTCTCACCCTCTCTCCCTCTCACCCTCTCTCTCTCCCTCTCGCCCTCTCGCTCTCTCTCTCTCTCTCTCTCTCTCTCTCTCTCTCTCTCTCTCTCTCTCTCTCTCTCTCCCTCCTCTATCTATCTCTCTCTCTCTCTCTCTCTCTCTCTCTCTCTCTCTCTCTCTCCCTCTCTCTCTCCCTCCCTCTCTCTCCGGTCGGAACGAGAGCTGCTTGGCGTCGATCTGAACGTGGGAGGGACGAACTATAGGTTAATCTTGGTGTACAGACCTCCGCATCTCCTCCTCGAGGAGGATACAGCCCTGTACACCGAACTCAGTAGCCTGCTTGGGGATAGGGTGTGTGTAGTTTTAGGAGACTTCAACTGTCGCGGCATAAAGTGGGAAGACAGGACTGCTGATGCTGAAGGGAGGAGGCTAGTTGACTTTGCTGATGAGAACTTCCTCACTCAGTGGGTCAACGAGCCTACACGAGGCGAAAGCGTTCTAGACTTAGTATTCACGACCGAAGACAACCTCGTCACTGGCCTCACCGTTGACGAAGCGTTGGGCGGGAATGATCACGGTCTGACTAGGTTCCGTGTGTGCATCCCTCGGGTGAAGCGTAGTAACTCGGGAGGCAGTAAGCTCGATCTCCGGCGGGCGGACTTTGTTAGCCTCCGGGATAGCGTAGGTGAGATGGGGTTAGAGGTCGGCGGCGATGTTGAGGGAGTGTGGAGTGCATTCCGGGACGAGTTTATGGTGCTGCAGTCTGCTGCCATACCCTCAAAACCGGTCACCCCTGCTTCAACGCAGCCTAAGTGGTTCAGTCGTGACATCGCTTCGGCTATCCGAAATAGGAAAGTAGCGTATAGGAGGGCGAAGGCCAATCGTTCCCATGAGAACACTAAAGCGTATGTCCGCCTGTGTAGGGAAGTGAAGGCGAAGGTTAGGCTAGCGAAACGTAACGAAGAACTACGGATGGCAGGCCTCTGCAAGGGGAACCCTAAGGAGTTCTTCAGTTATATTAATAGTAGAAAGCCCATTAGAAGCGGCGTTCTGCGGACCTCCGACGCGGACATCGCTAATGTGCTAAATGAGTACTTTGCAGGAGTGTTCACCAGGGACGACACCCG
>JAJOZX010000844.1:270000-360000 GCA_023014485.1 Bathynomus jamesi
AGTGCTTGTGATTCGAGGTACACGAGCACACTAATAGGGACGTCTATAAGCGTGGCAAATTGCAACCTGACTGAGATATTCCCGCTCTGTTGTGGCGTTAAGTGTGTATTTACGCCAGTAGACAAGTCAGGCTTAACATCAAATGAATAAATGTTAAATTCTTATGCAAATTCTTTCAGCGTTACACCGAACCCAAGCTCGTCACAGGCACCTGTATTATGAGTCAGACTACTATAAGCTCTCGCGCAGAGCGGGAACACAGCGCCTGATGAGTAGTCCGTAATCATAGTCCCTCCCAACGCGATGCCATTTGTGGATAGAGTTATATTTTAAGGCCGAAATTCTCGAATTTAAAGGCACTCTTTTTATATTTTCCATTCGTCGAGGCGTGGTCCTGAATTCCAATTAATATCTTTTTAGGTAGGACTCCAAGGGCCACGTTTCTAGTTGCTTCAAGGCCAACTCGGCGGGCACCGTGTATAGTTTGATATGTACCCTGTTAATTGGGTATTTTGCTGTGGCGTGTATTAAGTCTTTCTCAATTTCTATTTGTTTTGGCGAACTTAATTTCACTCGGCGTATACCCAAATACGCCTCCATGATGTGAATCACAACGGGTTTCGCGCTCTCTTCTTGATCAGACCCCAGATTTAAGCAGATCTCAGGACTCGTGGTTGAGCTTTAACTTCAGATCGATGCCGTTCAAAAACAGTTTCTCCTGGAATGTGAAGTCTGTATGAAGACGTCCAAAACACTCGTATATCTTTTTTTTAGAATTTTTAAATTTATCCTTTATACATTTTCATCTTTAGTCTGATACAAACCCTCGGCTGTTAAAATGTTGTCCTTCGCTTCTTTTGAAAAGTTAAGTACATTTTCCAGATAGGCTCGTAGGTGATAATACCCCGTTCCTGCCGAGATCTTAACCTGATTTAAATATACCTCACACTGGCTGAATATATAAAGTGTAAAAAGTTGGTTTCAGGGTATGCTGAGTAACTATTAACTATCATCGCAGTCTGTTCCAACAGAATGGGCTATACGCACTATAAAGTACATGTGCATGCAGCTCGGGTCAAAAAAGTAAGGGCCTGAGATGAGTATCACGAATTCTATAGGGGCAGTGGGCGACCTAATTGTGTTTAATGGGTTAATTGTAATAAAGTCGCTATGCTCAATAGAGACCTGAGTGTGGGCCATATCAAAGAGAGACAGTTCTGATTTACAGTACTGTGAACTACACGGATGGATGAAACGCGCTATGACGAATCAGAAATAGTGCCACCTCTCTCGACAACTAGTAAACAGCCTATGATTCGTGAGAGTAGTGTCCTCAGCTTATATCAGTTAAAAAAATGATCAGCCATAGGCTTCATACGCTTAGAGCACTTTTTTTTATTTCCTTTTACGTTTAGCGCCACGTGATGATAACCCCTTCTTCTTGGCAGCTCTTTTCTTTCCACCACCACGCATTTTTCTCTTTGCATCTTTGATGATTTCGTCCCCTGTACGTTTTAAATGTTTTTTTAGAGCTTCTTTAGGCTTATTTCCACCCATTATGTCTTCTACCGCGTTGAAACCTGTTTGTAACGCCTTCCTCCCTAGGTATCTAGCACCCCTCTTCAACAGTGGGACAGCGATGCGTAGTGTGGATGAAAAATGGATCCAAGCCCACTCCCAGGCTGGTATTTCACTCCTCGATAGACTGTGAATGGTCTTCGGCTCATTATAAACGACGAAAGTGTAGTTTCACTGTTAAACTCCCATCACCGAATGGAAATTTTTTCCCTCAATCGTTCTTATATATATTGAGATGTTGGTTAATAGATTAGTTGCAACATTCGCATAATGGGGCTTGTCATATGAGGCGATGCGTGGAAGAAGGGCGACCTAGCCATTTTTGGCGAAAATGAATTATTGCTGATTTTCAGTATCTTAATATATTAAGCTACTGAAAACAGCAATAATTCATTTTCGCCAAAAATGGCTAGGTCGCCCTTCATCTACCTAATTGTCGATAAATACCTCTCCAACTTAAAATGCATTTTTCTCAAAGATTTGATTTTGGCTAGGTCGCCCTTCTTCCACGCATCGCCTCATATGTAATGCTCAAACTTTTCCCTCTATGGTTGGGGATGTGTGCAATGCGCAGTAGGCGCGCCTCGGTGTCCCCAACAAATAGGTGCTCTACGATATTGCGGTAAATATAGCACAGGTCTGAAGGTGGAGAGCTTTCACCCAATTTATCCATCTTCAATTGATCCATTAAGCTGGACATGTCATGCTGTGCCTCGTGAAAGGTATCTCTTTGGAGAGCTGCGCTATATCGGCCCTCGGCCACAACTGTGAACAGCTCTTTATCTTTAATATTTCTACTAAGCGTTGATTTTAACTTCAATGTGCATGCATGGATCCTTGTACCTTTGTCCCTTCAAAAATGACCTCGCCTGTATCGGCCCATTGTATAATGGGGTCTTCACTCAAGAGATTATAAAGACTTAAGCCTTTATTCGTCAATGTATGTGGGAGACTGTTTTCTAACACATGTTCGATGTGTTGTGCTCCGTTGTTCTTTGGTTGGCCATCTCCAACTTCGGGCCCAGGTCCTGTGTCGTCATGCTCAGCGCTGCTCGCGTTGTGCCTAATAACCACGGGGAGCTCTGTCGGATTCTTAGAATCTTCGTACTCTGGAAGAAATTTCTGCAAAGCCTCTTGGTACAATATCCTTTCCTCATCAGGTGACGTTTCACTTTTTAATAGGGCTACAACTCGCTTTCCATTCATTTAAGCCTACTTTTACGGGGTTCTAGAACCGAGTCTGGAATCTTTAAACTTTGCAGTGAAGCATACACCTCGTGCGGAATCACAACCACCTTCTTCATTATATTAATCTAGTCAGTAAAGGGCCCAAAACTGAAAATAAGATGGGTAGAAATGATCCTCCTCTTTGTACAATAATTCGCTTTTTCTTACTCACAGTTTGGCTTTTATGAGCGAGCGCTCGTAATATGTTCTTGTAACGACGTAAGCGAGCCTTCTGAGGGGCTTTCATTAGCACATTACATTTTATAACATGAAGACAGATTTCACAGATGCATTTTAAAAAGTCGGAGTGTCCGGAGCAATCTTTGATAGATTTTTATTAATTCACGTTATTTCTTCAGCCTATTTGTCATTCCGGAATATAAACCGTTTCAGGTTCGTTTGGGAATATATTCGTTCTTAGAAGCACCCTAAACATGTTTCGCGGGTGATGGTCACAAAGCAAATATCCATAACGCTGACTTGTGGCTTCTTTATAAACCTCCAAAAACTCCTTACGTTGATTCGAGAACATTCGATTGTCTAATACCCCAATTTGTGACACATCTCTACGTTGTGCGAATAAGACTAGATATTGTGTATTTAGCGACACATCGCGCATGTATCTATTTTTGAAAAATAGATTCTGGTTGATGAAAAATACGCTTATGTTAAGATGGTGGGAGAACACTGTAAATGTCTCGGCAAACGTTTTATCTATTTCCAACATGAGATCGTCAATTACAATAACTGTATGTTCATTATCTTTTAACAAATTAACGTCATATACACCCTTGTGGAACAAAATTTCATCTTGGTACTCGTTGAACACTGACTGATTCGTCGAATAGCACCATAGTACTTTATGCACAAATTTTGAGAACATCCCCTCTTTATCTTTAATGATTTTAAACATAAATACAGTTTTCCCACATCCTGTAGGGCCAGATATAATATATGTGGAGGGGCTTGTGAACCTGAATTTTTCTACATATTCCATCTCTATTTTGTTTTTCTTCTTCCACAAAACCGTGAATGACAACGATGTACGTCAGCCCATCATCGATATCACATACGAACCCGATGACCGTGCAGCTACAGAACCCTTCCCCGCTGACGAACCCTCACCAGCAACACCTGTAGCATGTGACAGTTCAAAGCGGATGCATGATGAAGAGCCCTCCACGTGAGGTATAAAGCGTGCCAGGATTGCGCAGGTTGTTAGACCACCAGTAATAGAGCCCCAACCCTCTACGTCTTACGACACGACCCCGACGATAGTACCTTCCTCAAATATGCCCCATTGTTCAGTTCCCGGTACTTCCTTCACAGAGCTTCTCATACTATGGAGGATGGTATAACATTCGAGATGGTGCGCACCGCTACTCCCACCCCTACCCTGACTAGAAATCGGTACGTGGTCGGGGTTGACCCTGGATCCCTGTATACTAACGGACTGCGGCGAGTAGTTGAACGTATTGTGGAGTTTGCCCTTCAGAACCGCGACGAACGTGAAGTCCGGACGAGGTTATCCTTCAGGTTCAGGTCAGATGAGGGGGACGAGTTTGGTGGTAATACCGTTCAGACGTTTGGCGGCTATAGATATAGAATATATCTTGGGGCGTATAATGCAAGGCTCTCAAAGTGGTACATCCTTCAATATGAACAACTTCATGGTAGATATTGACAGAGTATTCCGGGTTGCGGGTCATAGTGCCACACCTTATACTCTTAATTTCAATTCTCCGGTTATTTACAGATAGCATTTAAACGTCGATCGTTGTTGTGGTTTTATAGCAATAATTTCAGCTCATACGTTCACTGTGCTACATACTTGGACGCAAAAAATTTGGCTGCCCACGGTTGTGCAGCGTGCCCGTAAACTGGCTTCAGATTTTAAGCTTGAATTTGAGTGTAATATGGGTTCTGAAGAACTGAGAAGGGCCGAGCAGGAAATGAATGCAAGTATAGTCGTATTTGGAATGGATGATCGTCGTAGGACTGTGTATGTTTTTAAAAGCAGCGTGAGAGATCGTACAAGACCTCTACTTATTTTAGGATTGTCAGGAACATCATATCTCCCCATTCGTAACATAAGGGCTCTCTACGCCAGTTATGACAAAAGTCGAAAATATTGAAGGTATCATGATTTGTGTAAGGGATGTCTCGAGTTTGCTGATAATATGGTGAAACATTGTAAAGATTGCTACATGGTATGTGAGCAGTGTAAAAGCCCCAAATGTGGAAGTCGTGTTGTTGAAACCGAGAAGAGGGAATGTAATGTGTGTACTGCAGAGCTGGGCACTTGCGTTTTTTTGCGCGTTTTTTTGCGGTACTGCGGTACTGCGGTACTACTACCGCACTACACTACCAAACCGGTACCGCATAACGCAGTACCGCAAAGGATCGCTGAAAGTACAGCAGTACCGCTACCGCATTCAAATTTCCCGCGGTACTTTCCGCGGTACCGACCAACACGGTAGTACCGCAGTACCGCAGTACCGCAAAAAAAAACCGCAAGTGCCCAGCTCTGGGTCACTGTGTAGACGTACATTTTTCAATAATAAATGCTTTGAGCTCCATAAATCAAATGGCACTTGCAGGAAAATGAGGATTTGTAAGTGCGGTATGCTTCACATGATGGATAATTGGGGGAACTTCCAACATAAATGCGATGAAATTCACTGTGCTACATGTCATGAAAAATATAAGGCGGATGGAGTGAAGCATGTATGTTATATGAAAGATGCTAAGCCTAAAAATAGCCCTTGTATAACCGTGAACTACGATATCGAAACTTACACGAACGCTGAAACCAAAGAGGTCATTCCACATTTATTGGTAAGTCAGACTATCTGTGATGAGTGCATGGAGATCGAGTGTGATGAGTGCAACAAATGTGGAAAACGGACAAACGTTGTTTTAAAGACGAATGCACACGGCAACTCTGTGAAACTCTTTGTATCCTATATTGTCAAATTAGCGGACAAGTTCAAAAAAATGACTGTGTATATTCTTGCCCATAACGGGGGCCAAATTTGACACACAGTTCCTTTATAAGGAGTTGCTTGAACACGAGTCGTCTGCGATATTTACAGGTGATCCCTTGAAAAGAGGCAACAAACTAATACAGATGCAGATAAGAGGTAATATACAGTTTAAAGACACCCTGCTGTTCACACCTTGTAAATTAGCAAAGCTGCCCAAGGTCATGGGCGTAGCCGCTGAAGTTTCAAAAGGGTATTTCCCTTACACATTCCTCACTAACGAAACTTTGAATTACTTTGGACTACCTCCACTCAAACATTACTTTAACTACACCAACATGAGTGATAGTGAGCGTGAAGATTTTGACCGCTACTACAACAGTTTTAATGAAGCTAGTCCATACAATAGAGCCGATAAATGTGAACGTTATTGCGTGAATGACGTACGTGTACTTAGAGTATGCTTTCGAGCCTTTAGAAGGATGTACATAGCCCGTTTCAAATGCGATCCGCTACAAGTCGCAACCACGACCGCCTCATTATGTTTTACAGTGTTCAAGAATAACTTCATGCCTAAAGACACCTTAGCAATTATTCACAGAAACAACCCCCGCAGTTATGGGCATAAGGCTATTTACTGGTTCATACACCTACAGCAACAGACCGGGGTATAAATAAAACGCCCTTAACACGGCTAAAGTAGCCGTTAAAGTTAATGGTCGTGTTTTTTGGGTTGATGGCCTAAGTGAGGATCCAGTCACTGGTGAGAAGACTGTGTATTCCTTTAACGGCTGCTGGTGGCATGGATGCCCGCGCGCTGAATGTGCCGTCAGAGGAGACCTTTACGGAAGATCCCCCGCCGACAGTCTCGCATGAATCCGAAACCGTGATCAACTTATAGGCTCCCAGTTCACTCACAAAATCATGTGGGAGCATGAGTATGATTCACGAAAGGAAACAGATGCCCAGTGCCGTGAAGAAATAAGGACCATCAAACGTTCAATGATGTTGGACACCCTCAAATGCGGTGACAGCTTGTTTGGTGGCCGCACAAACCCATTCAAGCTATACTTTCCGCCTACGGAGGGCGTGAAACTCCACTACTACGACTTCTACTCTTTATACTCCTATGTGATGAAGAACAATCCATACCCCGTAGGTGCGCCTGAAAAAATGGTGGGTCCCACCATACCAACCATCGAGGAGTTTTCAGCTAACTTGAATGAGCGCTACTTTGGACTCTCTTTCGTAGACGTGCTCCCCCCCTCGCGATTTATGGATGCCAATCTTACCCGTCGTTATAGATCAAAAGCTCATGTTTCCCCTGTGCATGAAGTGTGCAGGGTACAGAATATTGAAGATACATGATGTGTGGAGGTTTCAGAAGCTACCCAACCTTTTCACACATATATAAACGCTTTTTTGAAGGATAAAGTAGAAGCATCAGGATATTCGCGAGGGGTTGATATCGAAGATGAAAAAAACGGCTTATATTCAGCGTTACCGTGCCCATGAAGGTATACAGCTTGACCGTTCCCAAATTGTTAAGAATCCTGGCAAGCGCTTTAATGCATAGTTGTATCTAAACAGTCTTTGCGGGAAATTTGTACAGAATACAGGCAAAGGGAACGTTCATTTGGCACAAAGTTATAGTGAAGTCTGGGATTATGCCAACGCTCCCGATAAAGAGGTTATGGAAATCGTGAATGTAGGTAATACTTACATAATAAACTACATCACCGAACTGGCCACAGATACCTCACGGGTTACAAACATACCTGTAGCCAGCTTCACAACGATATTCAAAGCGAGGGAGGGTGAACACACGCTTGCTATTGGGGAATTCCTCGGAGTGCTAACTGATGAGATCAAGGACGAATATGGTGATGGTGCATATGCAGACTCGTTTGTGTCAACAGGGCCAAAAACCTATGGGGGTACGGGCGAGGGTAGGGGATGATATGGAGTATAAGGTGAAGGCTAAGGGTATCACGCTTAACCAAGCGAACCGTTGAGTCGTTAACTTTGACTCGTTGAAGGATCTAGTGTGCTTGGAAGATGAGGGTGACCAGCCACCCCAACTGACTGTGGGGACGCACAATTTTCGGGCGCAGAAACTGCGGTGTGTGAAGGAACTTATGGGCACGAAGGTATGCCGTAACACCTAAAGGAAGCGTTACCAGGTGCCTGGTACCTATGATACCGTAGCCTTTGGTCACCTTAATCCTTGATTGTATTTATATATATGTATTGTTAACGATATGTTTATTTATCATGTATATTTGCTTCAATTAAGGTTTCAGTTTCTCCTTTGCGTGCGTGTGTGTTTGTGTGTACAGCAAAAAGCTTAGCTCCGCCCACTGTAAGATCGGTCACGTGACTCCTGCCACTACCTGACCATATCTCTATCCCTGCATGCTCAGTTGACCTCTGCTCAGACGTGTATTCTCCCGCGTAGACGAAAAATAGTAATGGCTACCTTTAATATTGCGTGTTGAACGTTTATGAAGTGGTATTCGACAAAGTGCCAAGATGTGGTGGATACTGAAAAACTCCCTATTTCTCCTTCCTTTGATTCTTTTAAGCCTACATTGAGCCGTGCGAAGGACCAAGATGTTCAAATACTCTACCGGTATTCTGGCGAGTGCATTGTAGGATTTCGTAGTACAAACGATGTATTGAATTATGTTTTAAACCTAACCTTTATAAAGGCTCACATATACCGCGAAGTAGAAGAAGCAACACGTTCAGAAGATAAGCAACGGTTATGGATAGCGAGTCTTGTTGATGAGTTGTGTGACAAGCGATATTATGTCATGTTACATCATACCGACTACTCGTACCGTACGGTTGAGAATGTAAATCTTGTCATTATGGAGAATCAAAAGTATTTTTACGACTGTATTAATATACAGGGTGTACATAAAGTCAGGATCTATTTTTGTGAAACACTTCGAAATTATATGGAATTCAATCATAAAATGATAAAGTGGTAACATTTATTAAATAATTAAGAGTAGGATTCGACGTGACGCCCATCAGTATCCCTGCACAGCTCAAATCGTTCCGCAGCATTTCTAAACACATTCTGGAGCATTTGCGGTGTTATGTTATCTGCAGCAGTTCGTATACGTGTACGTAAGTTTTCAAGACTCGTAATCTTCGTCTGATAGACGTGCGATTTGATAAAGCCCCATGCAAAGAAATCTAAAGGGGTTAAATCTGGTGATCTCGCTGGCCAAGGTCTGTTGCTTCCGCGTCCGATCCAGCGATTTGGAAAACGTCCATTTAGATAATCCTGAACAATTTTGGCATAGTGACAAGGAGCACCATCATGTTGATAGACGACGGTACTAACAATCCTATCCCCGTCGTCTATCAACATGATGGTGCTCCTTGTCACTATGCCGAAATTGTTCAGGATTATCTAAATGGACGTTTTCCAAATCGCTGGATCGGACGCGGAAGCAACAGACCTTGGCCAGCGAGATCACCAGATTTAACCACTTTAGATTTCTTTGCATGGGGCTTTATCAAATCGCACGTCTATCAGACGAAGATTACGAGTCTTGAAAACTTACGTACACGTATACGAACTGCTGCAGATAACATAACCCCGCAAATGCTCCAGAATGTGTTTAGAAATGCTGCGGAACGATTTGAGCTGTGCAGGGATACTGATGGGCGTCACGTCGAATCCTACTCTTAATTATTTAATAAATGTTACCACTTTATCATTTTATGATTGAATTCCATATAATTTCCAAGGGCTTCACAAAAATAGATCCTGACTTTATGTACACCCTGTATATCATGACGAGGTTTGTAGTGAGGTTGTGGCTAATGGGCTGTGTGAGTTTTCAACAGACTTTAGAGACGAGTATCGCTTGTTAGACAAAAAGGATAAATATGGGCATATGTTTCTCTCAAATAGTGCACCGGATTGTGAAGATGTTTAGTTTGTGGAAATGAACGTCGGGTGAGTGATAAAACAATAAAGCCGGTATTGCTTCATGTAGCGGAAAATTCTCTTTATCCAGTATAGACGCTTCATCAGTTTATGGTGTGACTCGCTCCCCCCAGCGAGCCGCCCACCCGGTGTACCTCACCCCTCCGAAACACACGAGTTCGAACAAACCCGTACACGTTTCATCAGCGTGACTCATTCCGCCCGTCGAGCCGATCCGTCCACCTGTGGCTCATAGTCATCTCAGAGCTTGAAACGACTAGACGTGCGAATACGATAGAACTTCCTTTGAGACGCATTCTCAATGCCTCGTACGATGTCTCCGTGAGGAAGTCATTATTTAAGTGTTGAGGGGATGAATAGAACGTGCAGGTGTAGGTACAAGAAGAGAGCAGATTAGTGATGCCCCTCAAATGCCGTTGTTTGCACGTTGTGTATAAATAACGATCAGTCATGCATTGATATACACTGATGTGGAAGAATGCATCTGATAATAACGTTCTTGTCCCTACGCGAAACCGTTTCATCCTTGACAGAATGTTTGAAATCGTCGGATTCCGCAAGCTGAAGCCTATATTAGACTCTCGTGTTACGGATATGATTTATTTTGACACGGTTCTTGAATACGCATACACAGCTCTGCTCGACGGATTTATCGAATTTAGGAATGAACAAGGCGAGAATGGTCTAGAGCTGGATGCATGTTTAAAAGGTTAGACTCTTTCAATATCCCGAACTTTGGTACAAAGCACTTGAGCGGTACAGGGCAGAGCTTGCCTACAATGTTCACCCTGAAGAGCTGTATCTCTATATAATGATTAGCTGTCGTCACGACTTGGAAGATTATTTCAATTGCAGCTATGCCGAGTGAAGAAGAGTTCACGATTGAAAAGATCGGAACGGTAAGAAAAAACCCTCGATTGGAAAGGAGTGTTTATAAACTTGTATTTAATTAATAATGATGTTGTGGTTAACGATGACCTCTCTGTGCGTGGTTTTGATTGTATTCTAGCCGTGTTTAAAGATAACTTGCCAGTCGAATGTAAAGTTGGCACAAAAATAGTATTGAACGATATGAAAGCCATTTATGTCGAGTATAGGTATCCGTATAACTTGAGCGGTGAAATACTGTTTGGACGGTTTTACCGTGTAGTGCAAAGTAATAACGATGTGAATGTAGACTCGATTACATGTGAGTTCAGCGTTTTGCGCCGTAGAACATGAAGTATTTTGATGTATATTTATTTATTTAATTATTTAATTATTTAATTGTGTGTAGATATATATATATATATATATATATATATATATATATATATAATTCAGTGGCGGCTCGTGGTAATTTTACTTACGCATGCAGTCACATGCATTACAGTGTAGTACATATTAGATAAGCTGTATTTTGTCTTTTATGGTATTCTTATGAGTTATGTAGTAACCGAGGATAGAACCAATATTATATTAATAATATTAAAAATAATTTTAACTTTATTTTTTTAACTTAAATAATAATTTTAAATTCATTCAGTATATTATTTACGCATGCAGTGCATGCCTTGCATTCATTAAGAAGCCGCCCCTGATATATATTATATATATATATATATATATATATATATATATATATATGTGTGTGTGTGTGTATATATGATATATGTATATATATATATATATATATATATCCTATACTAATATGTAACTGATTATATGTTTCGTATATTATTATTTTCAATATATTTAATTATTTAATATAACATATTTTTTTTCCTGTACTAATATATTGATGGTTATACTACAACGTTTTGTATATTTTTTATTATATATTTCTCGTTCGTATTTCTTATGCTATTATTATTTTTGATCATATATATTCCATTGTATATTTATTTTCTATATATTTCGTGAAATTGAATCCATTAATTCGTCTAAATAAGGAGAATGATGTAATGGTGTTTTATTTAATTCTTTTGGTTGTACACGACATTTAATTACAGCAAATGGTTGCCTTCTAAAACGGATTTCTAAATCAACTGTCAAAAATATCTGGATAGCTCAATCTGGCAACCCTAATAATGTACACCTGAACAAGCCAATTACGCCTTCTAAGTCAACTGGCTGTTTAAGCCTGAATATATGCTTTAAATAAGTAAACGCAATTTGGCAACTCAATAATGTACACCTGAACAAGCCATTTACGCCTTCTAAGTCAACTGGCTGGTTAAGCCAGAATATATGCTTTAATTAAATAAATAGCGCAATCTGGCAGGTCAGCCAGATAAGCCAACTGGCTGATTAGGAACATATTAAAACAACGGCCACTCGGCTGAAGTCTTAATATGCGCTTGGCTCCTGCCAGGCGAGCACCTCTCTTCCTCTCTCTCCTTTTCTCTTTCTCTTGGGGGATAACTCCGCCTCCAAGTTGCATAACCCTTGTTGATCTTGCAACATTCCCCTCCCATGTGTTGCATAACATCTTGCAACATTCACCCCCCCCCCTTTGTTGCATAACTTGTGCAACATTTTCAATTGCATTGCACTCTCTCCTTTTGCGCCCATACTACTGTGAGCGACTGAGTGTAAGTTTGTATGGTGAGAAAATGGAAGAAGTAGCATGTCTCAGGTACTTAGGGGTGAATGTGACGAGGAATGGGACTATGGAGGAGGAGGTGAGTCACAGGGTGGACGAAGGGGCAAAGGTACTGAGTCCCCTAAGAAGGAGATCAGCATCTATGGGTGCAAAGATGGGTATGTATGAAGGTATAGTAGTGCTAACAGTGTTGTATGGATGTGAGGCTTGGGTGGCGAATGCGAAGGAAAGTAAAAAGGTGGATGTACTAGAAATGAAATGCCTGAGGACGATCTGTGGAGATAGGCGGATTGATTGTGTGAGAAACACTGTTATCCGCGACATGTGTGGGAGTCGAAGGAGTCTTGTGGAGAGAGCAGATGATGTGGTGTTAAAATGGTTTGGGCATATGGAGAGGATGAGTGAGGAGAGAATGGTAAAAAGGATTTACGTGTCGGAGGCGGAGGGGTAAACCAAGGAGGAGATGGAGGGATGGGGTGAAGGAAACTTTGGGTTGGTCAGCGGGCCCTGGACGCCTGGGAGGATGAAGGACGCGCGTTGGATAGAATAAAGTGGATTAGTGTGGTATATGGGGGTCAACGAGCTGGTAATGTGCCGTCTTCGGGTGTATGAAGCGGTCTGGGTAAGCCGTGGAGTAGTCTGCGGTGCTGGGTTGTGAATAATGTTGCCCTGAGGCAGGTGCATTATTGTCATGACAGCTGATGAAGTGAATGTGAGCGATTGAGGTGTTTCCTGCCTGTTCCTGACGCGACCCACTACGGTGGGAGAGACGTTTGGGTATTAAAAAATAAAAATAATAACTTTTTAAACACAAATTGTATATTCATTTTTCATTCAAATTGGGCACACCAAGTCCTTGAAATTTTAATTTAAAATTTTGCTCTTGTTTACATTGTTGAAGAAAAAAAATACCTTCAACATAAGAAAAAACAATTACTTTAAATATTGGTATTCAGTTAATGAAACTAAAATAAAATTATTTTATTTTACTGATTAATAAAACTAACATCATTTTAGCTACAGTATCTGAGTAACAATTTCTGGTACTGTATATTGTGGAGTGAACTAAGCAAAAGCACTAAAACAAATTTGAAATGTAAAAATATGAAAATTGGAAGTTTCACATTAGATTAGTAAAAATCATGAAGGGAATTTATTTTTTAAAATATAGGCAAAGAATCGGTATCGGCACCGGTAGTTTTCATGGAATCGGCATAGGCTAAATTTTGAAATCGGTACATCATTAGTAGAAAGGTATATATTTAGCCGATGCCGAGTCCACATATATATGTAGACGCATCCACACAAGCGGGTACATGTATGTATACACATAAAACATGCTCCTGTTTAAACTGTTCGTGCACCAAAGTAAACTGGCGACATGATTGTTATCTCTCTCTCTCTCTCGCTTTTTTCTTTTGAGAAATAGAATAAAATGAAAAAGAATGTGTGTGCCAGGCGCTAAAATTGAAAGAACTGAACAGGAAGTGAAGAATTTGAAGTTAAAAACTGCAAATTCGCTTTTAATTTCTCACGTTGAAGGAAACGACTTGTACAACTTCAGTTGTAGGACAGAAGTATTGTTAGCTAAATATCGAAGTTTGACTAAATCTTTAAAACATAAGTCGAATAATGTAAAGCAATTTACTTCAGTACTAAATTAGAAACGACATGCGTCCTTGAAGGAGTAGAATTCGTTAACATTTGGTCAGATTTTAACTCGGCGGATTTGTTCATTCAAGATGGCATTCACTTGAACGAAATGGATAATTTGCTACTCGAGAGATTGAGTGATCAAAAAGTGAATAAAATTTACTTAAAACGTAAGCAAGATGAAATAGTTCTTTCTCATTTAAGAAATGTAACTCGTCGGCCTCAGGGAAATTCAGCGCGTATAGAGGAACAAACAGTAACGTAAAGAATAGTTTAAAAGTAGTATTTTTTTTTTACCTTTTCCAGTTTTTTCATATAATTTATTTTTGAGAATATTTTTGTTAAAACTAACGAAAATATCACGACTTAACCTAACCAATTAATTATCAAGATCGTACAGTTGATCTATTAGTAAATAGTAAATACTATTCCAGAAACAAACAATGTTATAATTAATAATAGATCAACTGTACGCCCTTGATAATTGGTTAGGTTAAGTCGTGATATTTTCGTTAGTTTTAACAAAAATATTCTCAAAAATAAATTATATGAAAAACGGTACACAAACTGGAAAAGGTCCTTTTTTTTAATGTGAGGAGTGTAAGGAATAAGTTAAACGAATTTGAAGCTTTAGTTCAGGCTGAAAATTACGATATTATGGCCATAACTGAATCGTAGATTAGGGTTGCCAGACTTCCCGTATTTTACGGGACATTCCCGCATTTGATCCAAAAATCCCGCGTCAAAATCCCGCGTCAAAATCCCGCGTCAAAATCCCGCGTTCAAAATGTCCCGCAAAAAATATTTTTTAAGCAAATTTTTTAGGGATGAATTGATTTAGAATTTCAATATTATGTATAATAATTTCAATTTATTCACGATGTTTAATTGTTAAATATTATTGTAATGTTGTAACCGTTGAAGAAATCTAGTTTCAATTTGAAAAAAAATTTGGTCTTAAAAAAAAACCTCAGAAATTTTTTTGTCCCGCATGGGCATTTGAAAAATCTGGCAACCCTATGACGTAGATTAAAATTGTAGATAGGGACTTTGTAGACGAATACCATATTAAAGATTATAAACTTTTCGACAAAGATAAAAGTGATAAAATGGGAGGGGGTGCACTCTTATACTGTAAAGAAAATCTTCGCTCAGTTCAAAAGACGGTTAATACCCAGTGACCAGTTAGATATAATTATTTCGAAAATTAGTGCTAATAACTTAATTTTTAATTTTTGGATTGTATATAAATCTCCTTCACAAGGAGTAGAATTAGACGATGAAATGTATAACATTTTCAGTAGCATAATTAGGTATAAGGAATCAATTATGTATTGTCGGGGGATTTTAACAGCTCAAATATTAATTTCATTAACTTAAACAGCGATGCTGTTGGTTTACGTTTGATAGATTTTCTACAAGATAATTTTCTTTTTCAAAAAGTATTAGAACCGACCCGTGGTGAGAAAATTTTGGACTTGGTTTTAATGGAAAATGATAATTTGGTTCAGAATGTAGACATACTGTAGTGGTCATAGCATGATACGCTTTTTGGTTAATGTTGAAACTTCTAAAGAATTAATAACTTCATGGTGCCTGGTTTTAGGAGAGCAAATTTCGACGACTTTAAAGTTTAATTAGCTTTAAACTGGGATGAACTGTTAGTGGTAGATAGTGTGGACCTTTTCCAGTTTGTGTACCGTTTTTCATATAATTTATTTTTGATTGGTCATACAACCGCCGTCGATTATAACAACTTTTTAAGAGAGGTAAGTTCTTGATAACTTAACCTAACCTAACCTAACGTAACTTAACCTAACCTAACCTTCTGTTTTACTCTATGCTGTGCCTAACAGAAGCAAAGAAACACTAGAAAGTTGCATAAAAGCCAACATTGTAGAAAACGGTACATAAACTGGAAAACGTCCGATAGTGTTCTTAGTATGTAAGATAATTTCAAAAATATATTCACTAAGAGAGTTAAGTGAGATGAATTAAATGTGCAATCTAAATGATGGAATAGAAATATAGGAAAAGCAATCGCAGATAGCTTACAGAGATATAAAAGGGACTGTGCGATATTTATGTTGGTATGCTCTCTCTTATGAAATGAGGATGAAAATAAAAATAAAAATACAGGTATAAAATTTTACTTCGCAACAAGACCCCAACAAGAATAAAACATGAAGAAAATGTCTAAACAATATATTAAAGAGGCACATAAAACCAATGGATGAAGAAAAGTCTATCAATGTTAACATATACTATAAAAACAAAAAGTTATCAAGTCATTTTTCGACACGTAACACAAACCCTGATAAGCAACATCATGTGGTGTACCAATTTACATGTCCTGTAGTTGACTCTACGTCGACTTACATTGGTTACACCACAAACCACATTAAAGAGAGAGCATACCAACATAAATATCGTCCAAGTAAATTAACGAACATTACAGAGTAGATCATAAAATTTAAATTTAAAAAATATCTCACAAAACTTTCAAATCTTTACTCAGCCCATGACGTACAAAAACTAAAAATTGCCGAAGCCGTTTACATTAAAATGAAAAAACGAAAATATATAAAAATTTAATGAACTTTCGAATATTCTTAAATTAATTTGAAATTGTATCAAATTTACAATAAAAAAAAAAAATATATATAACCCATTTTACCTTAAAATTATGTATAAAGCTCTGAAGATGTTCAAAGTATATGAACGAAACGCGTCCGCAGAAGAAAAAATGAAGACAGTTGTTGTTTTTAGCCGATCAGCCACACCCTGATCGAGCAAGCCGGCGGCACGCAGGTAACTGATCGCCCTCTTCGGTGGACCAGAGGTTCAGCGCACTAGTGATGTTGTGTTATGTTCGTTGTTGTGCTAGAGCGTACAGTCTGTCATAATGTGTTCAATTGTTTGTGTGTGTCGTGGCACAGGTGGCAGGTGTCGTCTATGGAGTTGTCTAGTCTGTGTTTATATGTTAGTAAGTTGGGGTGTGTGCACATCGGAATCGTGCTAAGTTAACTCGATCCGATCTGCTCAGGCTGATCTCTGACCTGTTAATGGGTGGCGGCTTCGCACCTAGGACGCATTCGGAGCCGAGTCGTGTCAGTGCTTTGTGGGTTAGGTGTGTGTGTATGTGTTTTCTGTACTGTGTGATGTCTGTGGGGCGTGGTATGGAATGGAGTATTTGGTTATAATGTCTCTCTGGTGTTACCTTAATGGTGCGAGGTCTCGGTGCGTGATTGTACATGTAGTGGCAAGGGTGTTGTGGGTTAGTTGTCGCTGCTGCCATGAATTGTGTTCCCCTCATGTCTAAATGTTCCCTAACTTTCAGTATTTTTGTTTCTGTGTGCAGGGGTTCTATTGGTGTTGTTTGAGTGCATCCTGTAATGATACGAAGTGCGTTGTTTTGTATTGTCTGTAAGGTGTTTATCTGTGTATTTGAGATAATGGGTGCCCAGCATGGGCTAGCATAGTCCATAACTGAGCGAATATATTGTTTGTATATGAGTGATGTTGTTTCCTGCTGGTGTCCAAAGTTTGTGCCTGTTAGTACCCTAAGCGTGAATGTGGTTTGCAAAAGATAATGATGTGTTGTATGTGACCCCAAGTATTTTGGTCCTGTGAGTGTGTGGAATGTTGGTGGTGTTTAGTGTAAGCTGTGGAATTACCTGGTGTTCTTTTGTGTTGCTTGTAAGCAAGGTGATGGTTGATTTTGTGGGCGCTACTTTGAGTCTATTGTGTGTGAGCCAGTCTTGTATACTGTTTATGTATGTTTGTAGGTTATTTGTAGCGGTGTCGATGTTGTTGTGGGTGGATGTTAGAGTGATGTCATCTGCATATGATGATAATGTAAGCTTGTTATCTATGGGTGTTGGAATGTCATGCATGTATAAGTTGAAGAGTGTTGGTGAGAGAACAGAGCCTTGAGGAACCCCGTTCGGAAAAAGCTTGTTTTTGGATGACTTGCCATTAAATGTGACATGTGAGTATCTTCCTGAAAGATAGTTGCTCAGCCACCTTTTGGTGTTATTGTGCAGGTTTGTGTTGAGTATTTTGTTTATGAGAGGGAAGCGTGGGATAGCATCAAATGCTTTACTAATGTCTATTGTTGCTAATAGTGTACGTTGAGCTGGTCGTCTGGAGTTGATGCCATCCATGATGTGCTGCGTGAGGTTAGTGAGTAATGTCGTGGTTGAGTGGTGAGGTCTGAATCCATGTTGAGTAGGCGATAGTGGAATGTGTGGGTTGGTGATTTGTAAGATTAGTCTTTCTGTTACTTTGGAAGGTGTGCATAGTAAAGTAATGGGTCTATAGGAAGCTGGTTCTGTTGGATTTTTGTTTGGTTTGAGTAGTGTAATAATTTTACCTTGTTTCCATATGTCAGGAATAATACAGTGTTGGTATGAATATGTGCTGATATTTGTGAGAGCTAGTATTCCTTGTGGGCCCAAGTGTTTAAGGTGTATGTTAGATATGTTGTCTGGTCCAGTAGCTTTCGAATTCTTATTGTTTTTGATGATCTTGGTGGTCTGGTCTGTATTGAAGGGTGTAATGGTTGTGTCGAGTCTGTAGGTTTTTTTGTGTCTGGCTGTTTGTCTGTCTGCATGTTTCTGGTTGTTGTCTCTGTTTAAGTGACTTATCTTTGCGTAGTGATTAACTAGAATGTTAGCTTGTTGTGTGTATGTTGGGATATTATTTTGGCTGCGACAGATAGCCGCGTGTGAGGTGTGAATGCCGCTGTTAGAGTGGGTAATGCCGTTTATGAAGACAGTATTCTTAGCATACTGCAACTTCTTATCTAGAATTATTATTAAGAAACTCAGTACTGAAAATAAAAAACTATTCAGAATATTGGAAATTAAATGTAAAACCTTTATTATTATTATTATTCACATTTGAACCTTCCTTGAATAATACACTCTCTTTTCTCGACAATAATATATTCATTGGTCAAAATGGATATTTAACGACTGGTGTACAGGTTAAACCAACAGACAAAGGAACGTATTTAAATTATAATTCATACTCACTAGAAAAATATAAACTATCAATAATTAAAACACTCGTGCACAGAGCTTTCAATATATGCTCAAGTTGGCAACTGGTACTGGTGATGCTGGTAACAATAATAAATGCAGTGTGCCGCATTAGTTGGCCTATTCGCTGTGATAATTTTTGTCCCTCCTAAATGAGTATTATCAGTACTCCGAAAATATTCTTTACCAACATGAACCTAATTATAAAGGGTTGCAATTAATATTGAAGGATTTATTTCCCGAGATTCTGAACCCCTGTCACTTGTTCCACAGTGAATGAACCTCACTCCAGAGAACTTCCCGTAATGATCCCAAATATGGATGGATTTACAATCAAATGAAAAATCATGGAAAGGGAACTCACATATTTCTAAATTTCACTAATTTTTGCTTGATCGGAAAAAAACAGTAAGGGGATTTGGAAGTAATTCATGAGTGCTCTTGAGTAAACGAAGGAAAGTATGATGATAAGCAAGGTTATACGCGGTCTTCAATAGGTTAGAATTCAGTGCTGTCCAACTTCTATAAAGCGCGGCCAAGATGTTGCCTATAATCATACACTGTTGGTTAATACGACTTAGGAACCCGCTGAATGTTGTTCTCCCTACTAGAAATGACAAAATAGGGAAGAAAATTCAGAAATTAAATTTGGCAAACGTCCATTCCGCGGGCCGCAAGTTGGACAGCGCTGGGTTAGATCATTAGTGCCACATGAGTAATGAGTAACTTATAGAAACATAGAAACTTATAGAAGCAGTGAAAAAATGTATTTAGAAGTTATTTATACAAGAGAACGAAATTAGACCATGTTTTTGAATTTAGATAAAGGTAAAAATAAGAAATGAAATAGGAAAGCAAATTTCACTAGGGAACAACATTTTTGTTTTCTTGAAAACTATTTGGTGTTTCTTATAGAACTTTTGATGCTGATTCCAAATATGGTTTCAGAATTTTTATATCACCCATAGTTTTCGAGAAAATAATATTTCCATTTACTCAGAGTTTTCCCAAAATATTAGTTAAAATTAAGTGTACTAATTTAATTTTACTTCCTTTTTTTTCCAGGTTAACTATATTTAATAGTATTTTTTGCATTAAAAAAATATAGCTATTTAAAGAAACAGATTTTTAATAAAAAGAAAGAAATTTTTTTCAAGTTTTGCTCAAATTTTAAAATTTTTCATAGTAGAAAAAATTGTTTTTTCATTCCAAAAAGTTTTCCGTGATTTCAATAATTTTCCGCCAGCATGAATCGAAACTGTATTAATCCCAGAGATACATTTTGCTACGTATGTGGAGAACTGACCATAATGGCACAGAGGAAGACGATGACCCCACTCGTGAAGAAGGCTTACGAACTTTATTTTGGATGTAAGGTAGGCGACCAAGACAAATCCTGGGCACCTCATATCTCATGCATTTCCTGTGCCGTCACTCTTAGGGGTTGGATTAAAGGTACCCGCAAATCTATGCCATTTGCCATACCAATGATTTGGAGAGAGCCCAAGGATCACCTAACGGATTGCTATTTTTGTATGACTAACGTTTCAGGATTCTCTGCCAAAAATAAACATAAAATTCAATACCCAAATCTTGCATCTGCCATGAGACCAGTACTACATGATGATGATAACCCAATTCCAACTCCCCCAAAGTCATGGACACTGGATGAAGAGTCTGAAGTTGAACCAATGGAAATTGATGACACTAAAGATACAGACTTTCAGCAACCTGAATCAAATAAACCACGTATGATAACGCAGGTTATACTGAATGATCTCGTGGGAGATTTGGACCTTCCGAAAAAGAAAGCGGAATTATTGGGCTCCAGGTTACGTGAATGGAATTTGCTGGCAAAAGATACAAGCATATCGGCGTTCCGCACTCGCCAAAAAGATCTGATGCAGTATTTCTCCACGTCAGGTGGTTTATGCTACTGTAATAATGTAAATGGACTGCTGTTAGCTCTCGGTCATGAGCACAAATCTGAAGATTGGCGTTATTTATTGACTCTTCGAAGCTAAGCCTCAAGGTTGTACTACTTCACAATGGAAATAAATACCCTTCCATTCCTGTAGGGCACGCTGTCCACATGAAGGAATCTTACGAAAATATGAAACTCATCCTTCAGCAGATTAATTATGACCAGTTTCATTGGTATATATGTGGGGATTTAAAAGTCGTCGCGCTTCTTCTGGGAATGCAGCTCGGTTATACGAAGTTCTGCTGCTTCCTTTGTGAATGGGACAGCAGAGCCAGAGATTCGCATTATTTTGTAAAGGATTGGCCACTTCGTCAAAAATGTATCCCAGGACTGAAGAATGTGTCTCATGAACCCTTAGTTGACCCCAAGAAAATATACTTACCGCCACTTCACATCAAACTTGGCATCATGAAAAATTTTGTCAAAGCAATGAACAAGGAAGATGAGGCATTCAAATATTTGAAGAAAAAGTTTTCACGACTTAGCGATGCAAAGATAAAAGAAGGGATCTTTGTTGGTCCCCAAATCAGAGAGCTCATGAAAGATCAAAAGTTTGATGATGCCTTGAGAGGAAAAGAAAAAGTGGCATGGGAGGCCATGAAGAATGTTGTCACAAATTTTCTAGGGAACATCAAAGCCTCTAACTATGAAAAAATAGTGCAGGACGTGATTGAAGCATATAGGTTATTGGGATGTAATATGTCACTAAAAATCCATTTCTTGCACTCCCATTTAGATTTCTTCCCTGAAAACCTCGGCGACGTAAGCGATGAGCATGGAGAAAGGTTCCACCAAGATATAGCTACTATGGAGAAACGCTACTAAGGGAGGTGGGATCCGGCAATGTTAGCTGATTACTGCTGGACATTGATGCGAGAAGCTCCTAATGAAAACTACAAGAGAAAATCAGTGACAAAGAAGTTTTAAGAAGAATATTTTAAATGCCAATCTGCCACTAATATAATTTTTATGAAGTATTTTTACTAACTTCTATACAATTTTTGAATAAATATTAAAATACAAATTTCTCAGTAACCTTGGGTGATGGAGAAATTCTACGGCTATATTCGGAATCAGCGGAAAAAATCTATAAGACCGACCTGTTCACGTCCAAGAAACAAAAAAAAAGTTAAAATTTGTTCCCCAGTGTTTTCAGCCAAACGAATAACTATTTACGAATAGTTCCCTTAAGTGTTTGTTGTTTGCTCATGACATCTGACACGTACACTCTTTAATTTTCAACCTATAAGACTCGTAAAGTCTTCAGGTGGCGTTCAGCAGACTTATTAAAATTTAAGGGTTTTATACATGTAGCAGACTTTCCCTTTTCGCCCTTCAATTATCTTTTCACGTAAACGATTATTAATATTGAAAAACTTTAAATTCTAAATTTTCAAACATATTTTGTAAAATGTAGGTACCCTTTTTCAATCATAATTTACTCGGTTTCTATAAATGTCTCGCATTTATACTCTTCATATGCTCGTATTTTTTTAATATGAACAGAATTCAAGATTAAGTTACACTTTTCCCGTCACTAATGCTGTGAGAAAAAGAACAGAAGACAGCACAAAGAAGATAGGAAATGTACAATTCATTAATATAATTCCTCATTCAACGAGGTCAAAATGAAGCAAAAATAATTACTCATGAAATAAATAGTATCTCTGTACTGAGCAAACTTATTAATCTGAAACTTATCTCACCTGGCAACGAAACTCTGTGTTCTTCCATTAATTCCCATAGCTATGAATCTGTGAAAAAAAAAAGTGAAGCAAGCGGTGAGGACCGAAGAAGTTCATACAAGATGTCTGTCTCTCATCGCAGTTGCATCACTAATTTTAAACAGAAAAGGGAAAATAATATAGTTTTATTGAGTGTTGCGAGACAATAAACATTCATTAAAATATTACAAAAGGTAAATGGAAACACAAACGCAAAACAAATAAACATTCGTATGAGGAAAAGTTCAATTTGCATTCATTTATAATTCAGAAGTAATTTTCAAATATACAGAGCAATTCGTTTCCCAGAGCCATTTTTGAATGTTTAAAGAAATCTTTATCAGAAAAAGTAAACTCATTCGTAGCTTTGATTTTAGCTCGCAAAGAATTGGAGATGAAAGGTAAAGTCAAAATTGAAAACGGAGCTGAATCGAATTTAAAATACTGTATACAATTATATAATACATTTAAATAAATACAGACTGTACGAATCTACATTCTAGTGTGTGTATATATATATATATATATATATATATATATATATATATATATATATATATATATATATATATATATACAGGGCTATTTAAAATGATTCATCCGATTTCAACTGAGAATAATTCCGTACCTATCAACCGTGCATCAACTGGGCATACACCACATGAAAGAGGAAATCTCCGAGTTTTACAAGATCACCGCGAGAGGGCTCCAAAGTCACGCCGTGGCCTAGCTTAGCAACAAACAGTCAGTGTGAAAATGGCGTCCGCACAGCAGAAGGCGTTTTGTGTGTTGCAGTTTTCGAGCTGTAAATCGGTAGTCACAGTGCAGCGTGAGTTTCGTCGACGTTACAGAACAGATCCACCGGGTGCTCAGAGCATCCGTTGGTGGTATCGGCAGTTCGAGGAAACAGGATGTTTGTGTAAAGGCAAGTCCACAGGACGACCGCGCGTGTCTGAGGATAATGTGCAAAGAATCAGAGAGAGTTTCCAACGTAGCCCGAGGAAATCAACAAACCGCGCCAGTCGAGAATTGGGACTTCCTCAGACGACTGTTTGGCGTGTTTTGAGACGGCGCTTGCATATGAAGCCATACAGGTTGCAACTGTTGCAGGCTCTACGGCCGGGGGGGGGGACAAGTTAAAACGACAGAACTTTTGCGATCTTATGCAGGAGGCTATGGAGGATGACGAATTTGCTCCCCGCCTGGTGTTCATTGACGAAGCAACTTTCATTTAAGTGGCAAGGTGAACCGTCACAACCTTCGCATATGGGGCACGCAACAACCACATGCAACAATCGAGCACGAGCGCGACTCACCTAAAGTTAACACCTTCTGTGCCATTTCCCGGGCAAAGGTTTACGGCCCCTTCTTTTTCATGGAAAACACAGTGACTGGTCACTCCTATCTGGATATGTTGCAGAACTGGTTATTTCCCCAATTGAACGAAGATTCCGGCGACTACATTTTCCAGCAAGATGGGGCGCCGCCTCATTGGTATTTGGATGTTCGCCGTTTTCTCAACGAAGTGCTCACTCGCCGTTGGATTGGTCGCAGAGGGCCCCATTACTTGGTGCTCCACAGCTGGCCCCCTAGGTCGCCGGATCTTACACCGTGCGACTTCTTCATTTGGGGGTACGTTAAGGATACTGTTTACGTGCCACCGTTGCCCACATCTTTGGATGAGCTCCGAACTCGCATTGTTACTGCCGTAGAGTCAGTGACAACGGACATGCTGGAGCGAGTATGGGAGGAATTCGACTATCGTGTCGACGTTGCTCGTGTAACTAGGGGAAGTCACATAGAGCATTTATGAGGTGAGAGACAAAATTTGGACAGTTTTTCTTTTGGTTGATGTATCACAAATCACTCTGTATTTGTAACATTAAAAAATATTCTCATTTGAAATCAGGTGAAGTATTTTGAATAGCCCTGTGTATATATATATATATATGTTGTTGTTGTTGCTTAACCGATCAGCCCACCATGAACGAGCAAGCGGGCGGTACGCAGGTAACCAATCGCCCTCTCCGGAGTGGACCAGAGGTTCAGCGCACTAGTGATGTAGTGTTGTGTTCTATGTTGTGCTAGAGTGGCACAGTAGGGTGTATCATGCTCACTGAAGCGCGAATTTCAAGATTGGCAGTATGTTTTCTTATGTAAAATTAAATTTTAGGAGGGGGTTTGTTTTGAACTTTTGCTAAAAATCATGTTTAAGTGTTCAAATTTCCACTTTTTCGTTTTCAGGTTATGTACGAACAGCTGTGCAGAACATACACTGTAGTACAAATGTAACAGACCGGTTTCTTACCAAACAAAACCATTGTAACAGCTGTTATAGGCTACTAGAGTTTCACTGTGATAATTTTCTATGTTTCAGATACAAAGCTTGGTGAAGATTGTGTAGCCACCATGGCTAAGCAAGGACGGAAGACCAGAAAAAGTTCTGGTTCAAAGCTGAGTGACCTCGTGGGTCCAGGCAAGCAGTTATTTCCCACAGAAGTTCCATCCTGGAGAGCTGTGTTTCAGAGAGGAATCCTCCTCCAGGAAGAGAAGCTGCTTCTGGATGATATGAAGAGAGCTCAGTACCCTCTGCAAGATTTGGCTAAGGACTTGGTATCACTGGTACTGGCACAGTGGCGCAAAAGCAATGCCAAGTTCACTCCTCCTGTGATCATTCAAGAGAGATCCATTGCCAGGAAGATTCTTTTCAGGTGGAATGAAATGATTGACCTAGTGAATGGCAGAGTGAAGGCTGCAAAGAGAGAGAAGAGAATATCTGAACTTGATACATTGTTTGACATAACAACCTGCAGACATGATATCACTCTCTGTGGAACTGAAGCATCTGGCTGCTCTGGCTGTGCTGCTAGAGTTCATGTCAACTGTGACTGTCCTCTGCCTCAGAAGATTCCAAAGCTAGAGCTAGAGTGGCTTCATTACCAGAGGATCAAAACCTCAGAAGTTTCTGGCTTCCGGATGTCATCTGTTAATGTGAAGGAAACAGTGAAGCAGGTGAAGGCTGCTAAGAGGAAGGAGGAAGAACAGAAGGCAGCTGAGAAGAGAAACAGAAAAGAGGAAGAAGAAAAGGAGCTACTGCTTAGAGCTGATGATGGTCATGATGATGAAGATGAGGTGACTTCCTTGCAAGAGTCTCCAGGCAGAGCAGCTCCTACTGCTGACACAGATTTTTCCAGTACTGCACCAGGCACAAGCTCCAGTGTCAACACTGGCAAAGCCTCCACCTCTGCCAGGTGGAACTACATGGATATCTCAAGCACTGCTGCGGCTGCAGTCAGGTTCAAGGTGGCAAACACTCCTACAGCAGCCATTGCAACTGGTTTCTTGCAAGATCTCATCAAAGCTGGCCATCTATCTGCTGATAAGGCATATCTAGCTGTTGACAGGATGAAGATGTGGAGGGGCAAGGGGTCTGTAATAGGTGCCTCGGTGGAGGCCCTGGAGAAAAGGACAGAGGGAGAGGAGACCAAAAAAATTTTCTTTCATGGAAAACAAGATAATAAGCCAAAGATCATGAGGTACAATGAAGAAACTGGCCGCTTCCATCCTGATATTACAACTGAAGAGCACTATAGTGTTACCTGGGAACGTGAGGGGAAGTATCTCTTCCATTGTACACCAGAAGAACCTGAAGGAAATGAGAAACCTGCTCTTAAGATAGCTCAGACTCTGTTTGAGTGGATTAGTGCTCATGGTGCTAAAGATACTATTGTGGTCCTTGGTGGTGACTCCACCAACACAAACACAGTACCTGATAGAAGAGCCATCACTCACTTGGAGAGACTGCTAGGTCACAAGTGTCACTGGTTGATATGCCAGTTGCATATTAATGAACTCAGCCTCAGGCACATGATCATCAAGCTTGATGGTCCCTACACGCACAAGTCTGGGTTCAGTGGCTCAATAGGAAAACTTTTGGAGATCAATGACATACCTGTCAACTTTAGCTTCAAGGCTCTGCCAGGAGATGTAATTGAACTGCCAGAAGACATTGTACAGAACCATAGCACAGGAGATTTGAGCAAGGAAGACAGGAGATTTGAGCAAGGAAGTTGCTGGTCTGAAGTGTGGCCCACTGAATCAGTCACGCTGGCTGACTACAGGTGAGGCTCTGTTGATGCTGTGGATGAGGCAACATGGTCTGAAGGGGGAGGTATTGAAGAAGCTGGAGGTGCTGCTGAAGTTCTACCTGGACTTCTACTTCAAGATGTATTTTGAGATCAAGGTGAAGCACCACATGAGGTATGGACCTCACCATATTGTGACCGTTCTGGGACTGCTGAGAAGCCAGACCTCTGAAGTCAGGAACATAATCACTCATGTGATAGTTCGTGGAGCATATCATGTTCACAATGAGAACCTCATTGCCTCTCTCCTGTGCAGTGAGGATGAGTAGGAGAGGGTCATGGGTGGGGTTGAGGTGATCAAGAAGATCAGAGGTAAGTCTGAGTATGGAGACATGAGTCTGAGAACTCATAGAAACCCTAAACTGAATTTTGATGCCACCTCTCCAATTACTCTGATTAATTGGGATAAGGAGAAATTGTATGAGCCACTCTTCACTTGTAAGATGTCAAGAGAAGTTGAGGAGCTTCTCAGGTCTCCACTTGAAGTTGAAAACTTCTCAGTTCACACTCAAAGCTGTGAAAGAGCAGTCCAGGAAGTTTCAGCTGCAGCTCATACAATGTATGGGCAAGAGAGAAGAGATGGTTTTGTTCGTGCTAGGATCGATCACAGAGGATTGTTGCCAGTTTTCAAGTCAAAGCAAGACATTATGAACATTTTAGATCTCTACAAGACCTGCTAGACAAATCAAGATGCTTTCAGAAGAAAAAATCTCAAAACATTCAGTTGACCAGCATATATATTATTACAAGCTGGGGGTGGAGGAGGGACTTATACAAATATTAAAGAAGAATTGCAACTGCAAAAAAAAGGTTGAACGTCACAGCAGCTTGCGGAAAGGTGGGGGCAGCTGCCATCACACTCAGTGATGCCGAAAAGAACATAAATAAAAATTGGTGGAGGCGTTTCTACAAAAAAGAAAATGCAAGACCAAGAAAGAAGAACAAAAAGATTCTGGCTGATGAAGAGAACAGCCGCGAAATGTGGTGTATAGGAGACTGAAAATCATACAATTCCTTAGTTTTGAGCCATTTTGGGTGATTTTGGTTATTTTAGGGGTTATGAATCACTTTGGCTGATCTTGAGGCTACTAAGTCTTTGAAATTGGCCAAAAAATCCCATTTTTCGACAAAAAGTGCGATTTTGAACACTTAAATGTGATTTTTCGCAAACGTTGCAGAAGACGAACCCCTCTTAAAATTCAATTTTACATAGGAATCCATACTGCAAATCTTGAAATTCCAAGTTTTTCAATATTCAACCTGAGCATGATACAACCTATCAAGGTACATACAGTCTGTCATAATGTGTTCAATTGTTTGTGGTGGTGTGTCCTGGCACAGGTGGCAGGTGTCGTCTGTGGAGTTGTCTAGTCTGGGTTTATATGTCTGCAAGTTGGGGTGATGTCCACATCGGAATCGTGCTAAGTTAACTCGATCCGATCTGCTCAGGCTGATCTCTGACCTGTTAATGGGTGGCGGCTTCGCACCTAGGACCACATTCGGACCGAGTCGTGTCAGTGCTTTGTGGGTTAGGTGTTTGTGTATGTGTTTTCTGTACTGTGTGATGTCTGTGGGGCGTGGTATGGAATGGAGTATTTGGTTATAATGTCTCTCTGGTTTTACCTTAATGGTGCGAGGTGTCGGTGCATGATTGTACATGTGGGTGTTGTGGGTTAGTTGTCGCTGCTGCCATGAATTGTGTTCCCTCATGTCTAAATGTTCCCTGACTTTCAGTATTTTTGTTTCTGTGTGCAGGTGTTCTATTGGTGTTGTTTGAGTGCATCCTGTAATGATACGAAGTGCATTGTTTTGTATTGTCTGTAAGGTGTTTATGTGTGTGTTTGAGATAATGGGTGCCCAGCATGGGCTAGCATAGTCTATAACTGAGCGAATATATTGTTTGTATATGAGTGATGTTGTTTCCTGCTGGTGTCCAAAGTTTGTGCCTGTTAGTACCCTAAGCGTGTTAAGTCTTGACGTACATTTGTTTTTAATGTCCTGAATGTGGTTTGCAAAAGATAATGATGTGTTGTATGTGACCCCAAGTATTTTGGTCCTGTGAATGTGTGGAATGTTGGTGTTGTTTAGTGTAAGCTGTGAAGTTATCTGGTGTTCTTTTATGTTGCTTGTAAGCAAGGTGATGGTTGATTTTGTGGGCGCTACTTTGAGTCTGTTGTGTGTGAGCCAGTCTTGTATACTGTTTATGTATGTTTGTAGGTTATTTGTAGCGGTGTCGATGTTGTTGTGGGTGGATGTTAGAGTGATGTCATCTGCATATGATGATAAGGTAAGCTTGTTATCTATGGATGTTGGAATGTCATGCATGTATAATAGGGTGGCCCTTAAGTGGTGCTAAAATTTTAAGTTACGATTTTTTTTCCTCTCACCCTTCAGTTGGATTCTATGTCACTAGAAAATAACACACACAAAATTTCAGTGAGATATAAGTGTGCCCAAGGACTTCAAACTTTCTCTCTCGACTCTCTCATACATTATCAAATAGGCGTGATGGGTTATTTGTAGAATTTGCTTGTTATATGACTTGCCATATTATATATGGTTAATTTGAAACAAATAGTAGCGATGATCTTTTGTTCTTATATGCTAAACGACATTACGCTTTCTTTTTATCTAGGTATATAAATTTTTTTATGATGGCTAGTGGAACTCGAAAGAAACACGGTTTATTTGCTTGAACATACTCAAAATTGTTTATCAGGTGCAAAATTGCCAAGTAATAGGGATGTTATGATGTACTATCTACAGTTGCTTCAGTCGATTAAGAATAAGCACAAGGCTGATCAGTTGACGATAGCGGAAGTGGATACTTTTTGGAAGGCGAGGATTCCACTGCGGCCAGTTCAACATGCAGTAAAACAGTTGGAGAGTCTGGTGAAGAAGTGGGATCTTTTGAAAAAAATCAGTCCCGGAAGACGGATACACAAAGGAAGAAAGAAGAAGAGCTGAAATCCTGCTTTGATGACCTTTTCGACGTTGCTCACCAAAATGCTATGGTGTTGATGACGAATGAGGAGGATAAAGCGCTCCTTTTGGCACAAAGAGAGAAGGGTAGAAGAGGCTCCATTGCTGGAATTGATATGACTTTGGCTAAAAAGGAGGGAGCAGCTACGAAGAAGCGAAATCGGAATGATGAATTTAAGAAGAGACATGAAATAGAGAATCTCGTACTTAACAGAAAAATCGTCCTGGAATCTTCTTCATCTTCCACAGGGGAGAACACCACGGATTCAGAGAATGAAGGAGCTGTTGAAGGAGTCGTAGTGTCATCACCTCATCCAAAAAGAGGCCGCAAGAATATCCTCCATCCAGAAGTTCTTTCGTCGTTGGATCGCACTAAAACTAATGACCGTGATGTGGTCTTTCCCATCGCGTCAGTGATCAGTGCTTCCGATCAGAACGTTGGGGAATACAACATCAACAGAGCTTCTCTGCAAAGACACAGGAAGAAGCATCGAGCCCAAAGAGCTGCAGAATTGAAGAAGAAATTTGATCCGCGAACACCTCTCACCCTTCACTGGGACGGCAAGCTGATGGATGACCTAACTGGAGATAAGAAGGTCGACCGTCTCCCAATCGTTGTTTCAGGATCTGGACTAGATCAGATCCTTTCAATCCCGAAGCTTGCAAATGGTACTGGCCAAGCAATGGCGCAAGCGATGATTGATGTCGTCGATGATTGGGGTGTTCGTGATCAAATCAAAGCCCTTAGCTTCGATACCACAGCGAGCAACACTGGAAGAGTAAATGGAGCATGTGTTCTCTTCGAGCAACATTTATCTGAAGTTTTGTACCTGGCATGTCGCCATCATATACATGAAATCATGTTAGAGAAGCTTTCACGGTAACAATGGGAATATCAAGTGGACCTGAGATTATGCATTTCAAACGGTTCAAGACCTTTTGGCATAACATCGTCCCCAATGACTACAGTCCTGGCATAAATGACGAGGTCGTCCTGCTCGCTGTAGAGCCTGTGAAGGGCAATATCATCTGCTTCTGTCGACTCCAGTTAGATCAAGTTCATCCAAGAGATGACTATCAAGAGCTGCTCGAACTTACCCTTCTTTTTCTGGGAGACGTTCCACCAAAAGGGGTCAAATTTCGAAAACCTGGAGCAGTCCATCGAGCTCGGTTCATGGCCCAGCTTATATACGCCTTGAAAATCTTCATGTTCCGCGATTCCAGATTTAAACTGTCGCAACGAGAAATCGAAGGCATGCAAGACTTCTGCATTTTCGGTGTGCAGTTCTATGTAAAGTTCTGGTTCCTCTCTCGCTTGCCAGCATCTGCACCAAGCAATGATCTACAACTACTACAATCTCTCGTAGTCAGCGACACACCTGCAGCAAAAGGAGCTCTCAATAAAATCCTTGCTCACTTATGGTACTTGAGTGAAGATCTGGTGGGCCTTGCCTTCTTTGACAGAGACTTGGATTTGCAAGAAAAAAGAGCTATGGCTAAGAATCTACAATGGGAAGGACAACATGACGCACCAAAACGAATTCATCTGAATAAGAGTGACATCCAAGGTAAGAAACTCAGCGACTTCGTGTCTGCTAGAACGAAGGTTTTGTTCACTCTTCTAGGGCTTGAAGTTGAATTCTTGCGTGATATTCCAGAGATGTGGATCGAAAACCCTGAGTACCTACTGGCAGAAGTAGTGGTCAAAGACAGGACCGGATTAAGACCTTTAGAGGCCCTAAGCACTTAAAAGATTTTGGTGCCCCATATATATGTAATTCAAAATATAAACAAAAATAAACCATAAAATAAAATTTTATTTTTTGAAATGAAACAAAACTTACAGTAAGATGGAAAATAATGTTTATTTTTGTATACTTCCACTTCATTTATATTTGAAAAGTTTTCTCCTACTTTTTTTAATTGCAAAGTCTTTGATCAGATCCTCAAAACTAATCTTACGTAACACATCTGCTTCTATACTTAGTAGAGATAAGGCATCCAGCCTGCCTTGTTGCATAGTTGTTCTGTTGGTATTTTTAATATACTTCAACTGAGAAAATGAACGCTCAGCTGAGCAATTTGTGACCATCAATGTTAAAAATATACGAAAGGCAATTTCTACATTTGGGAAGGCACACTCAATATTGTCTTCTACAATTATTTTATAAAGTTCAGCATGACTGAATCTTTTTTTACTTTTTTTTTTGCACTGAACTTATGGCACACACATGAGTGAAACTGCTGAAGCTCAGCAGAGAAATTAGTGTTCAAGTCCTCTGGGTAAGCATCAATCATCTTTTTACAACCCTGAGAATACCTTTCAATTTCAGTAGATGATGAAGTGGTGACATTATGTGGCACATCACTTAGAAAAGAAAATCTCTCTGCTATTTCTTTGTATATCTCTCCTCTTCTTCTCATCTCAGTTTCAAGTTTGTCAACAATTGTGTAAAAGGTGGTGATAAGAAATTTATCTCTGGCATTCAGATATACTTCTGGTGCATCTCCGTCATTGGGTACCTTCTTTCTGATACGTTTGCGAGTTTGAGCTGCCTTGTAATCAACATCTGGTAGCATTTCCTTTGTAGCTGCTTCATATCTTTCAAATTCATCTCGTGAAGTGCACAGTTGGTCAGCTAATGATCCATACAGATCTGCACATGTTTTTAAGTTCACATCCTTATTCTGTAGAACTTTGCCGCGATTATAATAGTATAATAAATCCATGGTAAATCCGACAATGGAAAATTTCTGTGGTGCCCCCCTTCCCTTGATGCCCTAAGCACGGGCTTATTTTGCTTAATGGTTAATCCGGCCCTGGTCAAAGATCTTCGAGTAGTGAATGACACTGCTGAAAGGGGAGCTGCATTGATGCAGGAATATAATAGACTCCTCAGCAAGAACAAAGAACAGACCCAGTTTGTCTTTCAAATTGTCCAAGAGCATCGGAAGAAGTACTCTGATTCCAAGAAGGATACCATTCTCAAAGGCATATCAGACACTTCTTACAACCTTTAAATAAGGGTTGTGTTGTGCTAACTTTTCAGTTCAATTTCTTATCACCTTTAATTTTACTAAAAGTACTTTTTGTTGTTTAAAAATCTTGTATTAATTGAATGAAATAAAAAAAAAAAAAACGATGGGACTTTGCAAACGATATGGGTATCTAATAAGCTAAATTTGATTATCTGCAAAGTCGTGCCCAGCTCAAATCACATTATTTTGAGTCCCATCGCCGCGGAACTGCATTGGGATGATGTTCCAGGGTAGCGGTCATACCCACTATATATGTAAAGATTATTAATTTTATACATCTAGTTCACAAAATAAAGTAAAATTTTAATAGCAACCAAGCTTGTTGTTAGAAATATATTAATAAATACTAATTGTACAACTATTTATTTTAAATGAATACTGGATTTGAGTGTGAGTGAATCCATAATGTATTATAAAAGACAACTACAGAGGTAGGATGCTTAAAATTTCGGACAGCTTGAGCACACACTAAATATTGTCCAAACGCTATAAATTTTGCATGAAAAACTTTCTCAATAGGAAGCATCTAATGAAGGGGTGAGAAAGAAAAAAATAAAAAGTGACAAAATAAGGGCCACCCTAATGTATAAGTTGTTGTTTAGCCGATCAGCCCAACCTGATCGAGCAAGTTGGCGGCACGCAGGTAACCGATCGCCCTCTCCGGAGTGGACCAGAGATTCAGCGCACTAGTGATGTTGTGTTGTGTTCGTTGTTGTGCTTGAGCGATAGAGTCTGTCACAATGTGTTCAATTGTTTGTGGTGTCCTGGCACAGGTAGCAGGTGTCGTCTGTGGAGTTGTCTAGTCTGGGTTTATATGTCCGTAACTTGGGGTGATGTCCACATCGGAATCGTGCTAAGTTAACTCGATCCGATCTGCTCAGGCTGATCTCTAACCTGTTAATGGGTGGCGGCTTCGCCCCAAGGACCGCATTCGGACCGAGTCGAGTAGTATAGCCGCAAAAGGGGAGAGTGCAAGAATGTTGCAGGTTATTATGTAATGTTGCAAAGGGGGGTGGGGTTGTTGCAAAGGGGATGGGGTTGTTCCAAAGGGGGAGAGGGTTGTTGCAAGGGGTGTGGGGTTGTTGCAAAGGGGGGTGGGGGGAAACTTGGAGGCGGCGTTATCCCCCAAGAGAGAGAGGAGGAGAAAAACGAGGAGAGGTGTTCACCTGGCAGGAGCCAAGTGCACATTAAGACTTCAGCCGAGTTGGCGTTGTTTTATAGGCTCCTAATCAGCCAGTTGGCGTAAATGGCTTGAGTTGCCAGATACCGCGATACCATTGTATACATTATTATAGGCTCCTAATCAGCCAGTTGGCTGTAAATGGCTTGAGTTGTCAGATACCGCAGTACCATTGTATACATTATTATTATATACGTCTAATCAGCCAGTTGGCTGTAAATGGCTTGAGATGCCAGATACCGCAGTACCATTGTATACATTATTATTATATACGTCTAATCAGCCAATTGGCTGTAAATGGCTTGAGTTGCCAAATAGCGCCATGTATTCATTTAATCGAAGACAGAGTTGCCAGATACCATTGTATACACTATTATAGACTCCTAATCAGCCAGTTGGCTTAGAAACCTTAAATATTGCCAGATACCGCAATACCATTGTATACACTATTATATACGACTAATCAGCCAGTTGGCTTAGAAGGCTTAAATGTTGCCAGATACCGCAATACCGTTGTATGCATTATTATATTTGAATACCGGTAATAGAAGGCATAACAATTAAGTAAAACAACATTGCATCATTCTGTTTATTATAAATATATAGAAAATAAATATACATTTGAGGAATATGCATATAACAGTACAGGAAATATATACACACAATTATGGATATATATATAAAATAAAATATACATTTCAAATAAATATACATTTGAGGAATATGCATATAACAGTACAGGAAATATATACACACAATTATGGATATATATATATAAAATAAAATATACATTTCAAATAAATATACACTTCAATAGAAATATGTACATAACAGTACAGGAGAAATATCACGCAAAATATATATATATAAACACAAATCAATAGAAATATGCGTATAATCAGTACAGGAGAAATGTCAAGCAAAATATAAATACAATTCACTTTTTTTCAAAATACTAAACTCGGTCTTAATCGAGTTTACAATTACATCATTATTGCTCTGCATTACGCAGTATATGCGGCTTAATAATATTTCACCGCTTAAAGTATAGGGAAACCTGTATTCGATATGAAGGGCTTTCATATCGTTCAGTACTATTTTTGTTCCCACTTTACAACCGGTTGGTAAGTCATCTTTAAATACGTCTAGAATACAATCAAAAGCACGCACAAAGAGTTCATCGTTAGCTACATTATTAAACACAAGTTTATAAGAACGCTTTTCCAATCGAGGGTTTATTTCTACCGACTCAAGCTTTTCAATCGTGAACTCACTCAACATAGCGGCAATTGAAATAATCTTCTAAATCGTTACGACAACTGCGCGTTATATAAAGAAATAGTTCTTCAGGGTGAACGGTGTAGGTGAGCTCAGCCTTGTACCGATCAATTGCTTTGTACCAAAGTTCATGGTATTTCAAAGAGTCTAAACTTTTTAAATAAACATCCAGCACTAGACCATTCTCACCAGCCCTACACTCGGTAAACCCATCGAGCAGAGCGGTGTATGCGTATTCAAGTACTGTATCAAAATAAAACATATCCGTAACACGCGCGTCTAATATAGGTTTCAGTTTACGGAATCCGACGATTTCAAACATTCTGTCGAGGATGAAACGGTTTCGCGTAGGAATAAGAGCGTTATTATCAGAAGCATTCTTCCACATCAACCGTATATCAATGCACGGCCGATCGTTATTTATACACAACGTACATACAACGGCGTATGAGGGTGCGTCACTAATCTGCTCTCTTCTTGTACCTACGTTAGCAGGTATTTTATAACGATCTTCACTCCACTTCTCAACTATCACAAAGATTCTATTCATCTCCTCGATACTTAAATAAACCCGTTTGTTTGTCGGTCTACATTCCGTTTCCAGTACATAGCTAATGGTACCGGAATTACGCCTGAACACGCGCAACGATTTCGTCACGGACACATCGTACGAGGCGTTGAGAATGCTGCTCAAAGGAAGTTCCATCGTATTCGAGGAGCGCACGTCCACTCGGCTCAAGCTCTGAGATAACTATGAGCCGTGTGAGGCACGCAGGTAGGCAGGAATGGTTCGACGGGCGGCTGACTCGATGATACGTGAATGGGCTTGTTCCGCGAGTCGAATTGTTGTACCGGTACAAGAATATCACTACCAGCCTACGCACCAGACATTTTGGATAAGAACTAGGAACATTTTATGTTTTACTAAATATCTCCACACTCCGGCGCACTATTTGAGAGGAACATATGTTCATATTTTTCCTTTCTGCCCATCAAACGATACTCGTCTCTAAACTCTGTTAAAAATTCACGCAGGGCACTAGCCACAACCTCACTACGAACCTCATCATGATATACGTTAATATAGTGATAAAAATACTTAAGATTGTCCATGATCACGAGATTCACATTTCCAGTCGTAGGGTATGAGTATTCGACATGGTGTAGCATGACGTAATACCGCTTGTCACACCACCCATCAGCAAGACTCATTATCCATACCTGCTGCTTCTCTTCTGCACGCGTCGTTTCTTTTACTTCACGGTGTATGTGAGACTTTATAAAGTTTAGCTCTGCACTATGCTTCAGCACATCGTCTGTGCAACGAAAGCCTTCAACGGTCTCACCAGAACATCCGTAGAGTATTTGTACATCTTGGAACTTCGCACAATCCAATGTGTTTTTAAAAGAGGCATAGGAGGGATGAATAGGAAGTTTTTCGGTATCCACCACATCCTGGCACTTTACTGAATACCATTTCGTAAACGTTGTACAAGCAATATTAAAGGTAGCCATTTGAATACACGTCTGATCTGAATACGTCTGATCTCTCGGGCTTACTGCGGTCGACTGACCACGCAGGGATTCCTGATAGTAGCAGGACTCACGGTCTTACAGTGGGCGGAGCTTAGAACTTTCACCTACACACACACACACACACACACACACACACACAAAGGAGAAAGTGAAACGCTATTTGAAACATGATTTATTTAAAAAACGAGATATTCAAGTTATATATTTACAAATACGATTTAATAAACGAGATATTCAAGTTATATATATATATATATATATTTACAAATAGATACGATTATATACAAGACGTGTGAGTTAGAAGCATCATTGGTATCCAAAGGGTACGGTATCATAGGTACCAGGTATCTGGTAACGTTTCCTATAGGTGTTACGGCACACCATCGTACCCCTAAGTTCCTTCACGCCCCCCAGCTTCTGCGCCCGAAAATTGTGGGTGCCTACAATTAGTTGGTGAGGTTGTTCATCCAAACATACTAGATCCTTCAACGACTCAAAGTTAACAACCTCCCGATTCGCATGGTTGAGCGTAATACCCTTTGCCTTCACGATATATTTCATTTCCTCCCCCACCCTGACCCGTACCCCATAAGTCTTAGGTCCTGTTGAGGCAAAAGAGTCGGCGTATGCGTTGTCCCCATACTCATCCTTGATCTCATCAGTGAGCTCGCCGAGGAACTCCCCAATAGTGGGCATGTATTCACCCTCCCTCTGTGAATATCACGCTATCTGTATCGGCATACAATACTCTCCGCCCAAGAGAATGCAATAGACCCCAAAGTTTTATACGGGCGTAGGCTGTTGTGAAGCTGGCCACAGGTATGTTTGTAACCCTTGAGGTATCTGTGGCAAATTCAGTGTTGTTGTACTTTATTACGTAAGTATTACCTACATTTACGATCTCCATGACCTCTTTATCGGGGCATTGGCATAATCCCAGACATCGCTATAACTTTGTGCCAAATGAATGCTCCCTCTGCCGGTATTCTGCGCAAATTTTCCCCATAGACTGTTTAGACACAACTTTGCACTAAAGCGCTTGCCAGGATTCTTTACAATTTGGACACGATCAAGTTGTATACCTTCGCGGTCGCGGTAACGTTGAATATAGGCAGACTTTTCATCTTCGGTATCAACTCCTCGCGGATACCCTGATGCCTCAACCTTATCCTTCAAAAAGGTGTTTATATATGGTGTGAAAAGGTTGGGTAGCTTCTGAAACCTCCACACCTCATGTATCTTCAGTATTCTATAACCATGGCGTACGGCTAGGGCCAACTCAGGACTTGTATATACGCCTCTGATCTTACGCTGGTGGGGTATATGGTTACATTCGCCGTTATCCTCTTCCGCGCATTTCACGCACAGGGGAAACATGAGCTTGTCGTCGATAACCACAGGTAAGATCGGCATCCATAAATTGCGGGGGGAGTACGTCTACGAAAGAGATCCCAAAGTAACGATCATTCAAATTTTTTGAAAATTCATTGATGGATGGTAGGCTAGGCCCCACCAGTTTCTCAGAAGCGCCCACGGGATACGGATTGCTCTTCATCACGTATGGGTATAAAGAACAGAAATCCTAGTAATGGAGCTTCACGCCCTCCGTAGGTGGGAAGTATAGTCTGAAAGGATTTGTACGTCCTCCAAACAAGCTATCACCACATTTGAGAGGATCCAGCACCATTGAACGCTTGATCGCTTTTATTTCCTCACGGTACACCTCGTCTGTCTCCATCCGTGCATCATATTCATGCTCCCACAAGACTTTGTGAGTGAACTGTGATCCTATAAGTTGATCGCGGGTGCGGGTCGATGCAAGACAGTCGGCAGGAGACCTACCGTGGATATCTCCGGTGACTCCGCACTCAGGACGGGGGCATCCATGCCACCAGCAACCGTTAAAGGAGTACACAGTCTTCACACCAGTGACACGGTTTTCACTTAACCCATCAACCCAAAAAACACGTCCATTAATCTCAATGGGTACTTCACCCGTGTTGCGGGCGTGCTTTATGTATACACCTGTCTGTTGCTGTAGGTGTATGAGCCAGTAAATAGCCTTGTGCCCGTAACTGCGGGGATTGTTTCGGTGAATAATGGCTAAGGTGTCTTTCGGCATGAAGTTATTCTTGAACACAGTAAAACATAATGATGCGATGGTGGTTGCGACTTGCAGTGGATCGCATTTGAAACGGGCTATGTACATCCTTCCAAAGGCCTGGAAACATACTCTAAGCACGCGCACATCATTCACGCAATAACGCTCACATTCATCAGCTATATTATAAGGGTTACTTTCATTAAAACTGTCGTAGTATCGATCAAAGTCTTCACGTTCATCCATACAGTCAAAATAATGTTTGGGGAGTGGTGGGCCTACGTAGTTTAAAGTCTCGCTGGTGAGGAAAGTGTATGGGAAGTATCCTTTGGAAACTTCAGCTGCTACTCCCATCACCTTGGGTAGCTTTGCTAATTTACAAGGTGTGAATAATAAAGTACCTTTAAATTGTACATTGCCTCTTATCTGCATCTGTATTAATTTGTTGCCTCTTTTCAATGGATCACCAGTAAATATCTCAGAGGATTCGTGTTCAAGCAACTCCTTATAAAGGAACTGCGTGTCAAACTTTGCCCCGTTATGGGCGAGAATATACACAGTCATTTTTTTGAACTTGTCGGCTAACTTGACAATATAGGACACAAATAGTTTCACAGGACTATCGCTGACATTCGTTTTAAAAACGTTTGTCCGTTTACCACATTCGATATCCATACACTCATCACAGATAGTCTGGCTCACAAGTAAATGTGGAATTACCTCTTTGGTTTCAGCGTTCGTATATGTTTCTATATCGTAGTATACAGTTATACAAGGGTTATTTTTAGGCTTAGCATCTTTCATATAACACACATGCTTTACTCCATCCGCCTTATATTCCTCCTGGCATGTAGGACAGTGAATTACGTCACACTTGTGCTTAAATTTTCCCCAATTATCTATTGTGTGAAACATACCACATTCACAGATTCTCATTTTCCTGCACGTGCCAATTGATTTATGGAAATCAAAACAGCTATTATTGAAAAATGTGCGTCTACACACATCACAGTCTCTCTTCTCAGCTTCAACTACACGGCTTTCAAATTTGGTGCTTTTACACTGCTCACATACCATGTGACATTCTTTACAATGTCTCACTATATCATCCGCAAACTCGAGGCACCCCTTACACAAATCATGATGTCTCCCATATTTTCGACTTTTGTCATAACTCGCGTAAAGACACCTTATATTACGGATGGGGAGATACGTTGTCCCTGACAATCCTAAAATAAGTAGGGGCCTTGTACGATCTCTCACACAGCTTTTAAAAACATACACAGTCCTACGACGATCATCCAACCCAAACACAACTATGCGGACATTCATTTCCTGTTCTACCCTTCTCAGCTCTTCAGGACCCATATTACAGTCAAATTCAAGTTCACAGTCTACAGCTAGTTTACGGGCATGCTCCACGACTGTAGGCAACCAAATTTTTTGAGTTCGTGTATTTTGTACAGTAAACATACGTGCTAAGAGTACTGCTATAAAGCCGCAACCACGATCGACGTTTATATGCCGTCTATAAATAGCTTGAGAATTGAAGTTAAGAGTATACGGTATGGCACTATGACCCGCAACACGGTATACATGGTCAATATTTACCGTGAAGTTGTCCATATTGAAGGCTATACTACTTTGGGCGGCTTGCATTATACGCCCTAATAATATTCTACATCTTCAGCCGCCAAACGTCTAAATGGCACTATCACCCAATAATCGTCTACATCACCGTCATCTGACCCGAATCCAAAGGACAGACTCGTCCTGACTTCACGCTCGTCACGATTCTGAAGAGCAAACTCTATAATATGCTCTACAACCCGGCGTAGTCCGCGCTCAATTCCACTGCTATACATGACTCTAGGGTCGACCCTGACTCTATACCGATTTCTAGTCAAGGCTGGGGTGGGGGCTGCGGATCGCACCAATTCCAGCGTTATACCATCCTCAACAGAACGGGGGGCGGCGGATGAATTAGTGGATGTATTAGCGGAAGGTGCTGCTGATGGGGGCCCTGTTGCGTAGGAGGTTGATGGTTGGGCTCTATTATTGTAGACTTAACAGAACGGGGGGCGGCGGATGAATAAGGGGATATATTAGGTGCTGCTGGGGGTGTTGTTGCGTAAGAGGTTGAGGGTTGGGGATCTATTACCGCTGCAACAGACGCGTATTTCGGTCGCTTTATACCTGACGTGGGTATCTCATACCTCCGCTTTGGACGTGTTACCGGTATCGCTGGTGAGGGTTCAGGGAGGAGATCACAACTACACTGTCGTCGAGGTCATCCGTAATGATGGGCTGCTCTACCTCATCGTCATTCACGGTTCTGTGGGAGAAGAAATATAAAGATCAGCACTCAAAATTTGTAATATTTTGTAAATGACTCACTTAGGAGTGTGACGTGTTAGAAATGGACTCTGTAGAAAAATTCAGATTCACGAGCCCATCCACATGTATTATATCTGGACCTACAGGATGTAGTAAAACTGTGTTTATGCTTAAAATCATTAAAGAAAAGGGAGAGATGTTCTCGAAATTTGTGCATAAAGTTATATGGTGCTATTCGACGTATCAATCAGTGTTCAACGAGTACCAAGATGATATTTTGTTCCACAAAGGCGTATATGACGTTAATTCGTTAAAGGGAAATGAACATACAATCATTGTAATTGACGATCTCATGTTGGAGATGGATAAAACGTTTGCCGAGACATTTACAGTATTCTCCCACCATCTTAACATAAGCGTGTTCTTCATCAATCAGAATCTATTTTTCAAAAATAGATACATGCGCGATGTGTCGTTAAATACGCAATATCTAGTCTTATTCGCGTAACGTAGAGATGTATCACAAATTGGGGTATTAGCCAATCAAATGTTCCCGAATCAGCGTAAGGAGTTTTTGGAAGTTTATAAAGAAGCTACAAGCACGCGTTACGGATATTTGCTTTGCGACCTTCATCCGCGAAACACGTTTAGAGTGCTTCTGCGGACGAATATATTTCCAAACGAGCCTGAAACGGTGTATATTCCAGAATGACAAAGAGACAAAAGAAATACCGTGAATTAATAAAAATCTATCATCGACTGCCTCGGGCAATGCAGCAGATGTTTATTAAAAATATCGATGCCGACTTTTTAAAATGCATCTGTGAAATCTGTCTTAACGTTATAAATTGCAATGTATCAATGAAAACCCATCAGAAGGCTCGCCTACGCCGCTACAAGAACATAATACGTGCACTCGCTCGTAAAAGCCAAACTGTAGCGAAGAAAAAACGAATTATTGTACAAACAGGAGGGTCATTTCTCCCCATCTTATTTTCAGTTTGGGTCCTTTACTGACTAGATTAATATAATGAAGAAAGTGGTAGTGATTCCCCACGAGGTGTACGCCTCACTGCAAAGAGACACGGATCTAGATCCCCGTAAAAGCAGACTTAAAAGAATGGAAAGCGAATTGTTAGCCCTATTAAACAGTGAAAAAACACCTGATGAGAAAAGAATCTTATACCAAGAAGCTCTGCAGAAATTTCTTCACGAGTACGAAAATTATAAGAGCCCTACAGAGATTCCTGTGGTTATTAGGCACAGCACGGGGGACGATGGCGACATAGGACCTGTACCCGACGACACAGCTGACCAACCAAAAAGATTAGCCACACAACATATCGAACATGTATTAAAAAATACCCTCCCACTTACATTGAGGAGTAAAGGCTTAAGTCTTTATAATCTATTGAATGAGGATCCCGCCATACAATGGACCGATACAGGGGAGATCATTGTGGAAGGATCAAAGGTACAGGGATCGAATATCGTAGACATTGTCCATGATCTGGTGAGAAAGTGGGATAGGCCATCACCATCAGGATGGAAGCATATTAAAGCAAGACTACAACAAATAAATGTCCCTAAAACGTTGATAGGAAATCTAAACAGGTTAAAAGACTTGGTCAAAGACTAACAGACGTCTTAAAGAACATAGAAAGTTCAAAATTCTAACCAACGGCCGATATAGCGTAGCCTTCCAAAGAGACACATTTCACGAGACACAGTATAACTTGTCCAGATTAATGTATCAATTGAAGATGGAGAAATTGGCTGAAAGGTCCCCAACAAACTGGTGCTCCACTATATTACTGTAAATATAGCACATGTCTGGGGACCTTTCAGCCAATTTCTCCATCTTCAATTGATACATTAATCTGGACAAGTTATACTGTATCTCGTGAAATGTGTCTTTGGAAGGCTGCGCTATATCGGCCGTTGGTTAGAATTTTGAACTTTCTATGTTCTTTAAGACGTCTGTTAGTCTTTGACCAAGTCTTTTAACCTGTTTAGATTTCCTATCAACGTTTTAGGGACATTTATTTGTTGTAGTCTTGCTTTAATATGCTTCCATCCTGATGGTGATGGCCTATCCCACTTTCTCACCAGATCATGGACAATGTCTACGATATTCGATCCCTGTACCTTTGATCCTTCCACAATGATCTCCCCTGTATCGGTCCATTGTATGGCGGATCCTCATTCAATAGATTATAAAGACTTAAGCCTTTACTCCTCAATGTAATGGGAGGGTATTTTTTAATACATGTTCGATATGTTGTGTGGCTAATCTTTTTGGTTGGTCAGCTGTGTCGTCGGGTACAGGTCCTATGCCGCCATCGTCCCCGTGCTGTGCCTAATAACCACAGGAATCTCTGTAGGGCTCTTATAATTTTCGTACTCGTGAAGAAATTTCTGCAGAGCTTCTTGGTATAAGATTCTTTTCTCATCAGGTGTTTTTTCACTGTTTAATAGGGCTAACAATTCGCTTTCCATTCTTTTAAGTCTGCTTTTACGGGGATCTAGATCCGTGTCTCTTTGCAGTGAGGCGTACACCTCGTGGGGAATCACTACCACTTTCTTCATATATTAATCTAGTCAGTAAAGGACCCAAAACTGAAAATAAGATGGGGAGAAATGACCCTCCTGTTTGTACAATAATTCGTTTTTTCTTCGCTACAGTTTGGCTTTACGAGCGAGTGCACGTATTATGTTCTTGTAGCGGCGTAGGCGAGCCTTCTGATGGGTTTTCATTGATACATTGCAATTTATAACGTTAAGACAGATTTCACAGATGCATTTTAAAAAGTCGGCATCGATATTTTTAATAAACATCTGCTGCATTGCCCGAGGCAGTCGATGATAGATTTTATTAATTCACGGTATTTCTTTGTCTCTTTGTCATTCTGGAATATACACCGTTTCAGGCTCGTTTGGAAATATATTCGTCCGCAGAAGCACTCTAAACGTGTTTCGCGGATGAAGGTCGCAAAGCAAATATCCGTAACGCGTGCTTGTAGCTTCTTTATAAACTTCCAAAAACTCCTTACGCTGATTCGGGAACATTTGATTGGCTAATACCCCAATTTGTGATACATCTCTACGTTACGCGAATAAGACTAGATATTGCGTATTTAACGACACATCGCGCATGTATCTATTTTTGAAAAATAGATTCTGATTGATGAAGAACACGCTTATGTTAAGATGGTGGGAGAATACTGTAAATGTCTCGGCAAACGTTTTATCCATCTCCAACATGAGATCGTCAATTACAATGATTGTATGTTCATTTCCCTTTAACGAATTAACGTCATATACGCCTTTGTGGAACAAAATATCATCTTGGTACTCGTTGAACACTGATTGATACGTCGAATAGCACCATATAACTTTATGCACAAATTTCGAGAACATCTCTCCCTTTTCTTTAATGATTTAAGCATAAACACAGTTTTACCACATCCTGTAGGTCCAGATATAATACATGTGGATGGGCTCGTGAATCTGAATTTTTCTACAGAGTCCATTTCTAACACGTCACACTCCTAAGTGAGTCATTTACAAAATATTACAAATTTTGAGTGCCGATCTTTATATTTCTTCTCCCACAGAACGGAATGACGATGAGGTAGAGCAGCCCATCATTACGGATGACCTCGACGACAGTGTAGTTGTGATCTCCTCCCCTGAACCCTCACCAGCGATACGGTAACACGTCCAAAGCGGAGGTATGAGATACCCACGTCAGGTATAAAGCGACCGAAATACGCGTCTGTTGCAGCGGTAATAGATCCCCAACCCTCAACCTCTTACGCAACAACACCCCCAGCAGCACCTAATATATCCCCTTATTCATCCGCCGCCCCGTTCTGTTAAGTCTACAATAATAGAGCTCCAACCATCAACCTCCTACGCAACAGGGCCCCCATCAGCAGCACCTTCCGCTAATACATCCACTAATTGAACCGCCGCCCCCCGTTCTGTTGAGGATGGTATAACGCTGGAATTGGTGCGATCCGCAGCCCCCACCCCAGCCTTGACTAGAAATCGGTATAGAGTCAGGGTCGACCCTAGAGTCATGTACGTATAGCAGTGGAATTGAGCGCGGACTACGCCAGGTTGTAGAGCATATTATAGAGTTTGCTCTTCAGAATCGTGACGAGCGTGAAGTCAGGACGAGTCTGTCCTTTGGATTCGGGTCAGATGACGGTGATGTAGACGATTATTGGGTGATAGTGCCATTTAGACGTTTGCGGCTGAAGATGTAGAATATATATTGGCGTATAATGCAAGCCGCCCAAAGTAGTATAGCCTTCAATATGGACAACTTCACGGTAAATATTGACCATGTATACCGTGTTGCGGGTCATAGTGCCATACCGTATACTCTTAACTTCAATTCTCAAGCTATTTATAGACGGCATATAAACGTCGATCGTGGTTGCGGCTTTATAGCAGTACTCTTAGCACGTATGTTTACTGTACAAAATACACGAACTCAAAAAATTTGGTTGCCTACAGTCGTGGAGCATGCCCGTAAACTAGCTGTAGACTGTGAACTTGAATTTGACTGTAATATGGGTCCTGAAGAGCTGAGAAGGGTAGAACAGGAAATGAATGTCCGCATAGTTGTGTTTGGGTTGGATGATCGTCGTAGGACTGTGTATGTTTTAAAAGCTGTGTGAGAGATCGTACAAGGCCCCTACTTATTTTAGGATTGTCAGGGACAACGTATCTCCCCATCCGTAATATAAGGTGTCTTTACGCGAGTTATGACAAAAGTCGAAAATATGGGAGACATCATGATTTGTGTAAGGGGTGCCTCGAGTTTGCGGATGATATAGTGAGACATTGTAAAGAATGTCACATGGTATGTGAGCAGTGTAAAAGCACCAAATTGAAAGCCGTGTAGTTGAAGCTGAGAAGAGAGACTGTGATGTGTGTAGACGCACATTTTTCAATAATAGCTGTTTTGATTTCATAAATCAATTGGCACGTGCAGGAAAATGAGAACTGTGAATGAGGTATGTTTCACACAATGGATAATTGGGGAAAATTTAAACACAAGTGTGACGTAATTCACTGTCCTACATGCCAGGAGGAATATAAGGCGGATGGAGTAAAGCATGTATGTTATATGAAAGATGCTAAGCCTAAAAATAACCCTTGTATAACTGTATACTACGATATAGAAACATATACGAACGCTGAAACCAAAGAGGTAATTCCACATTTATTGTGAGCCAGACTATCTGTGATGAGTGTATGGATATCGAATGTGGTAATGTGGTAAACGGACAAACGTTTTTAAAACGAATGTCAGCGATAGTCCTGTGAAACTATTTGTGTCCTATATTGTCAAGTTAGCCGACAAGTTCAAAAAAATGACTGTGTATATTTGCCCATAACGGGGCAAAGTTTGACACGCAGTTCCTTTATAAGGAGTTGCTTGAACACGAATCCTCTGAGATATTTACAGGTGATCCATTGAAAAGAGGCAACAAATTAATACAGATGCAGATAAGAGGCAATGTACAATTTAAAGGTACTTTATTATTCACACCTTGTAAATTAGCAAAGCTACCCAAGGTGATGGGAGTAGCAGCTGAAGTTTCCAAAGGATACTTCCCATACACTTTCCTCACCAGCGAGACTTTAAACTACGTAGGCCCACCACCCCCCAAACTTATTTTGACTGTATGGATGAACGTGAAGACTTTGATCGATACTATGACAGTTTTAATGAAAGTAACCCTTATAATATAGCTGATGAATGTGAGCGTTATTGCGTGAATGATGTGCGCGTGCTTAGAGTATGTTTCCAGGCCTTTAGAAGGATGTACATAGCCCGTTTCAAATGCGATCCACTGCAAGTCGCAACCACCATCGCATCATTATGTTTTACGGTGTTCAAGAATAACTTCATGCCGAAAGACACCTTAGCCATTATTCACCGAAACAATCCCCGCAGTTACGGGCACAAGGCTATTTACTGGCTCATACACCTACAGCAACAGACAGGTGTATACATAAAGCACGCCCGCAACACGGGTGAAGTACCCATTGAGATTAATGGACGTGTTTTTTGGGTTGATGGGTTAAGTGAAAACCGTGTCACTGGTGTGAAGACTGTGTACTCCTTTAACGGTTGCTGGTGGCATGGATGCCCCCGTCCTGAGTGCGGAGTCACCGGAGATATCCACGGTAGGTCTCCTGCCGACTGTCTTGCATCGACCCGCACCCGCGATCAACTTATAGGATCACAGTTCACTCACAAAGTCTTGTGGGAGCATGAATATGATGCACGGATGGAGACAGACGAGGTGTACCGTGAGGAAATAAAAGCGATCAAGCGTTCAATGGTGCTGGATCCTCTCAAATGTGGTGATAGCTTGTTTGGAGGACGTACAAATCCTTTCAGACTATACTTCCCACCTACGGAGGGCGTGAAGCTCCATTACTAGGATTTCTGTTCTTTATACCCATACGTGATGAAGAGCAATCCGTAACCCGTGGGCGCTCCTGAGAAACTGGTGGGGCCTAGCCTACCATCCATCAATGAATTTTCAAAAAATTTGAATGATCGTTACTTTGGGATCTCTTTCGTAGACGTACTCCCCCCACGCAATTTATGGATGCCGATCTTACCTGTGGTTATCGACGACAAGCTCATGTTTCCCCTGTGCGTGAAATGCGCGGAAGAGGATAACGGCGAATGTAACCATATACCCCACCAGCGTAAGATCAGAGGCGTATATACAAGTCCTGAGTTGGCCCTAGCCGTACGCCATGGTTATAGAATACTGAAGATACATGAGGTGTGGAGGTTTCAGAAGCTACCCAACCTTTTCACACCATATATAAACACCTTTTTGAAGGATAAGGTTGAGGCATCAGGGTATCCGCGAGGAGTTGATACCGAAGATGAAAAGTCTGCCTATATTCAACGTTACCGCGACCGCGAAGGTATACAACTTGATCGTGTCCAAATTGTAAAGAATCCTGGCAAGCGCTTTAGTGCAAAGTTGTGTCTAAACAGTCTATGGGGAAAATTTGCGCAGAATACCGGCAGAGGGAGCATTCATTTGGCACAAAGTTATAGCGATGTCTGGGATTATGCCAATGCCCCCGATAAAGAGGTCATGGAGATCGTAAATGTAGGTAATACTTACGTAATAAAGTACAACAACACTGAATTTGCCACAGATACCTCAAGGGTTACAAACATACCTGTGGCCAGCTTCACAACAGCCTACGCCCGTATAAAACTTTGGGGTCTATTGCATTCTCTTGGGCGGAGAGTATTGTATGCCGATACAGATAGCGTGATATTCACAGAGAGGGAGGGTGAATACATGCCCACTATTGGGGAGTTCCTCGGCGAGCTCACTGATGAGATCAAGGATGAGTATGGGGACAACGCATACGCCGACTCTTTTGCCTCAACAGGACCTAAGACTTATGGGGTACGGGTCAGGGTGGGGGAGGAAATGAAATATATCGTGAAGGCAAAGGGTATTACGCTCAACCATGCGAATCGGGAGGTTGTTAACTTTGAGTCGTTGAAGGATCTAGTATGTTTGGATGAACAACCTCACCAACTAATTGTAGGCCCACAATTTTCGGGCGCAGAAGCTGGGGGGCGTGAAGGAACTTAGGGGTACGATGGTGTGCCGTAACACCTATAGGAAACGTTACCAGATACCTGGTACCTATGATACCGTACCCTTTGGATACCAATGATGCTTCTAACTCACACGTCTTGTATATAATCGTATCTATTTGTAAATATATAATATATATATATAACTTGAATATTTCGTTTATTAAATCGTATTTGTAAATATATATAACTTGAATATCTCGTTTATTAAATAAATCATGTTTCAAATAGCGTTTCACTTTCTCCTTTGTGTGTGTGTGTGTGTGTGTGTGTGTGTGTGTGTGTGTGTGTGTAGGTGAAAGTTCTAAGCTCCGCCCACTGTAAGACCGTGAGTCCTGCTACTATCTGGGAATCCCTGCGTGGTCAGTCGACCGCAGTAAGCCCGAGAGATCAGACGTGTATTCAGATCAGACGTGTATTCAAATGGCTACCTTTAATATTGCTTGTACAACGTTTACGAAATGGTATTCAGTAAAGTTCCAGGATGTGGTGGATACCGAAAAACTTCCTATTCATCCCTCCTATGCCTCTTTTAAAAACACATTGGATTGTGCGAAGTTCCAAGATGTACAAATACTCTACGGATGTTCTGGTGAGACCGTTGAAGGCTTTCGTTGCACAGACGATGTGCTGAAGTATACTGCAGAGCTAAACTTTATAAAGTCTCACATACACCGTGAAGTAAAGAAACAACGCGTGCAGAAGAGAAGCAGCAGGTATGGATAATGAGTCTTGCTGATGGGTGATGTGACAAGCGGTATTACGTCATGCTACACCATGTCGATTACTCATACCCTACGACTGGAAATGTGAATCTCGTGATCATGGACAATCTTAAGTATTTTTATCACTATATTAACGTATATCATGATGAGGTTCGTAGTGAGGTTGTGGCTAGTGCCCTGCGTGAATTTTTAACAGAGTTTAGAGACGAGTATCGTTTGATGGGCAGAAAGGAAAAATATGAACATATGTTCCTCTCAAATAGGCGCCGGAGTGTGGAGATATTTAGTAAAACATAAAATGTTCCTAGTTCTTATCCAAAATGTCTGGTGCGTAGGCTGGTAGTGATATTCTTGTACCGGTACAACAATTCGACTCGCGGAACAAGCCCATTCACGTATCATCGAGTCAGCCGCCCGTCGAACCATTCCTGCCTACCTGCGTGCCTCACACGGCTCATAGTTATCTCAGAGCTTGAGCCGAGTGGACGTGCGCTCCTCGAATACGATGGAACTTCCTTTGAGCAGCATTCTCAACGCCTCGTACGATGTGTCCGTGACGAAATCGTTGCGCGTGTTCAGGCGTAATTCCGGTACCATTAGCTATGTACTGGAAACGGAATGTAGACCGACAAACAAACGGGTTTATTTAAGTATCGAGGAGATGAATAGAATCTTTGTGATAGTTGAGAAGTGGAGTGAAGATCGTTATAAAATACCTGCTAACGTAGGTACAAGAAGAGAGCAGATTAGTGACGCACCCTCATACGCCGTTGTATGTACGTTGTGTATAAATAACGATCGGCCGTGCATTGATATACGGTTGATGTGGAGGAATGCTTCTGATAATAACGCTCTTATTCCTACGCGAAACCGTTTCATCCTCGACAGAATGTTTGAAATCGTCGGATTCCGTAAACTGAAACCTATATTAGACGCGCGTGTTACGGATATGTTTTATTTTGATACAGTACTTGAATACGCATACACCGCTCTGCTCGATGGGTTTACCGAGTGTAGGGCTGGTGAGAATGGTCTAGTGCTGGATGTTTATTTAAAAAGTTTAGACTCTTTGAAATACCATGAACTTTGGTACAAAGCAATTGATCGGTACAAGGCTGAGCTCACCTACACCGTTCACCCTGAAGAACTATTTCTTTATATAACGCGCAGTTGTCGTAACGATTTAGAAGATTATTTCAATTGCCGCTATGTTGAGTGAGTTCACGATTGAAAAGCTCGAGTCGGTAGAAATAAACCCTCGATTGGAAAAGCGTTCTTATAAACTTGTGTTTAATAATGTAGCTAACGATGAACTCTTTGTGCGTGCTTTTGATTGTATTCTAGACGTATTTAAAGATGACTTACCAACCGGTTGTAAAGTGGGAACAAAAATAGTACTGAACGATATGAAAGCCCTTCATATCGAACACAGGTTTCCCTATACTTTAAGCGGTGAAATATTATTAAGCCGCATATACTGCGTAATGCAGAGCAATAATGATGTAATTGTAAACTCGATTAAGACCGAGTTTAGTATTTTGAAAAAAAGTGAATTGTATTTATATTTTGCTTGACATTTCTCCTGTACTGATTATACGCATATTTCTATTGATTTGTGTTTATATATATATATATTTTGCGTGATATTTCTCCTGTACTGTTATGTACATATTTCTATTGAAGTGTATATTTATTTGAAATGTATATTTTATTTTATATATATATCCATAATTGTGTGTATATATTTCCTGTACTGTTATATGCATATTCCTCAAATGTATATTTATTTGAAATGTATATTTTATTTTATATATATATCCATAATTGTGTGTATATATTTCCTGTACTGTTATATGCATATTCCTCAAATGTATATTTATTTTCTATATATTTATAATAAACAGAATGATGCAATGTTGTTTTACTTAATTGTTATGCCTTCTATTACCGGTATTCAAATATAATAATGCATACAACGGTATTGCGGTATCTGGCAACATTTAAGCCTTCTAAGCCAACTGGCTGATTAAGTGTATATAATAGTGTATACAATGGTATTGCGGTATCTGGCAATATTTAAGGTTTCTAAGCCAACTGGCTGATTAGGAGTCTATAATAGTGTATACAATGGTATCTGGCAACTCTGTCTTCGATTAAATGAATACATGGCGCTATCTGGCAACTCAAGCCATTTACAGCCAACTGGCTGATTAGACGTATATAATAATAATGTATACAATGGTACTGCGGTATCTGGCAACTCAAGCCATTTACAGCCAACTGGCTGATTAGACGTATATAATAATAATGTATACAATGGTACTGCGGTATCTGACAACTCAAGCCATTTACAGCCAACTGGCTGATTAGGAGCCTATAATAATGTATACAATGGTATCGCGGTATCTGGCAACTCAAGCCATTTACGCCAACTGGCTGATTAGGAGCCTATAAAACAACGCCAACTCGGCTGAAGTCTTAATGTGCACTTGGCTCCTGCCAGGTGAACACCTCTCCTCCTTTCTCTCCTCCTCTCTCTCTTGGTGGATAACGCCGCCTCCAAGTTTCCCCCCACCCCCTTTGCAACAACCCCTCCCCTTTGCAACAACCCCCTCCCCACTTTGCAACAACCCCACCCCTTTGCAACAACCCTCACCCCCTTTGCGACAACCCCACCCCCTTTGCAACATTGCATAATAACCTGCAACATTCTTGCACTCTCCCCTTTTGCGGCTATACTACTGAGTCGTGTCAGTGCTTTGTGGGTTAGGTGTGTGTGTGTATGTGTTTTCTGTACTGTGTGATGTCTGTGGGGCGTGGTATGGAATGGAGTATTTGGTTATAATGTCTCTCTGGTGTTACCTTAATGGTGCGAGGTGTCGATGCATGATTGTACATGTAGTGGCAAGGGTGTTGTGGGTTAGTTGTCGCTGCTGCCATGACTTGTGTTCCTCTCATGTCTAAATGTTCCCTAATTTTCAGTATTTTTGTTTCTGTGTGCAGGTGTTCTATTGGTGTTGTTTGAGTGCATCCTGTAATGATACGAAGTGCGTTGTTTTGTATTGTCTGTAAGGTGTTTATGTGTGTGTTTGAGATAATGAGTGCCCAGCATGGGCTACCATAGCTCATAACTGAGCGAATATATTGTTTGTATATGAGTGATGTTGTTTCCTGCTGGTGTCCAAAGTTTGTGCCTGTTAGTACCCTAAGCGTGTTAAATCTTGACGTACATTTGTTTTTAATGTCCTGAATGTGGTTTGCAAAAGATAATGATGTGTTGTATGTGACCCCAAGTATTTTGGTCCTGTGAGTGTGTGGAATGTTGGTGTTGTTTAGTGTAAGCTGTGGAGTTATCTGGTGTTCTTTTGTGTTGCTTGTAAGCAAGGTGATGGTTGATTTTGTGGGCGCTACTTTGAGTCTATTGTGTGTGAGCCAGTCTTGTGTACTATTTATGTATGTTTGTAGGTTATTTGTAGCGGTGTCGATGTTGTTGTGGGTGGATGTTAGAGTGATGTCATCTGCATATGATGATAAGGTAAGCTTGTTATCTATGGGTGTTGGAATGTCATGCATGTATAAGTTGAACAGCGTTGGTGAGAGAACAGAACCTTGAGGGACCCCGTTCGGATAAAGCTTGTTTTAGGATGACTTGCCATTAAATGTGACATGTGAGTATCTTTCTGAAAGATAGTTTCTCAGCCATCTTTTAGTGTTATTGTGCATGTTTGTGTTGAGTATTTTGTTTATGAGAGGGAAGCGTGGGATAGCATCAAATGCTTTACTAATGTCTATTGTTGCTTGTAGTGTACGTTGAGCTGGTCGTCTGGAGTTGATGCCATCCATGATGTGCTGCGTGAGGTTAGTGAGTAATGTCGTGGTTGAGTGGTGAGGTCTGAATCCATGTTGAGTAGGCGATAGTGGAATGTGTGGGTTGGTGATTTGTAAGATTAGTCTTTCTGTTACTTTGGAAGGTGTGCATAGTAAAGTAATGGGTCTATAGGAAGCTGGTTCTGTTGGATTTTTGTTTGGTTTGAGTAGTGTAATAATTTTACCTTGTTTCCATATGTCAGGAATAATACAATGTTGGTATGAATATGTGCTGATATTTATGTGAGCTAGTATTCCCTGTGGGCCCAAGTGTTTAAGGTGTATGTTAGATATATTGTCTGGTCCAGTAGCCTTCGAATTCTTAATGTTTTTGATGATCTTGATGGTCTGGTCTGTATTGAAGGGTGTAATGGTCGTGTCGAATCTGTAGGTTTTCTTGTGTCTGGCTGTTTGTCTGTCTGCGTGTTTCTGGTTGTTATCTCTGTTTAAGTGAATTATCTTTGCGTAGTGATTAACTAGAATGTTAGATTGTTGTGTATATGTTGGGATATTATTTTGGCTGTGACAGATAGCTGCGTGTGAGGTGTGAATGCCGCTGTTAGAGTGGGTAAGCTGTTTATAGTCTTGTATAGCCTGGATGTATCTGTGGAGTGGTTTAGTGTTGTTATGAATTCCCTGAATGTTTCTGTTTGTTTTTCTTTGAGTTTGTTTATTTCTGTGTTGAGCTGTTGTATCTACTGTTTTATGGCTTCTGTGTGTGGTGTTTGTGTGTTATGTTTGAGGTTGTTACTTTGCCTTATGAGGTGGGCTATTTCTCTAGTGTAATTTGGGTTGTATTTCCTAATGTTGCCCTTGGGTATGTATTTGTTTGCATTATTGATGATCTGATTAAAAGCAAACGACAGAGCATTCAATGGAAGCATCCAACATCTCCCGTTGCAAAGAAGTTCAAAGCGCAGTCGTCAGCAGGTAAAGTTATGCTAACACTGTTTTGGGATACACGAGGCCCTATCCTTGAACATTATCTAGAGCGTAGAACTACAGTAACAAGTGCGTCGTATTCTGACATGCTTCGGAATGAGTTAAAGCAAGCAATTCGCACAAGAGAGGGAGATTGTCGGGAGGTGTTATTCTGTTACATGACAATGCGCGCCCTCATACCGTTGCACAGACTAGAAAATGCCTTCAAAAACTTAAATTTGAAGTTCTCGACCATCCAGCCTACAGTACAGACCTGGCACCTTCGGATTTTTACCTGTTTGGACCACTAAAAGACGCTTTGAGAGGTCAGCGATTCCAAGGTGATGATGACCTGAAGAAGGCGGTGCATGACTGGCTACGCACACAGCCAAAAACATTCCTTTCTGGTGGCATTAGGAAGCTTGTAGATCGCTGGACTAAGTGTATTGAGAAACAGGGGGACTATGTTGAGAAGTGATGTGTTTATAATCTATCAGATGTGAAAATAAAATTGTGAAAATAAAAAATGCGAATACTTATTGAATTACCTTCGTGTGTAGTGATATATATATATATATATAATATATATATATATATATATATATGTTACAGGCAAAGTATGAAATCGGGCATTGTGTAAAATGACCAAAAACATCAGGCAAAGTTTGAAATGTTTGCTGTTTCACACATTGCTTAGGCATTCTATGCAATACCTGACATGATATTGCCAATGTGTTAAAGACAGGCTCAACAAGTTCAAACAACTGATTAGGTTAATTGAATACCCGGTTAGTTCAACTGTACGCCCTTGACGATTGATTAGGTTAAGTCATGATATTTTTGTTTACTCTCAAAACTAACGAAAATATCGCGTCTTACCTAACCAACTTAACCAATCGTCAAGGGCATACATTTGATCTAACATGGCATTCAATTAACCTAATCGGGCATTCAATTAACCCGGCATTCAATAATTTTCTCGTAGGCCTCGATTAATGTTTTGGTGAAAATATTAAAATAACACTTTACCTAAATCAGTCTTGGCATTTCATACTTTACCTAAAATTGTCAGGCATTTTACACAATACCTGGATTATACAGTTTGCCTGTAACATATATATGGGATTGAACTCAGAACGGTCCTCCGAGGTTTTTTCATAATACAAACAGACCGTGCATGGAACAAGGAACTCTTCTGGGAAAACTAAATCCACTATAGTCCGAATAAGTAATGGTAAATGACAAACACTATAGTTTTTCTTTTTCATGATGTTAGCCCGACGTGGGCAGTGGGCTATAATCATGAAAAAGAAAACCTATAGTATTTGTCATTTCCGATTACTTATTCGAACTATACTGGATTTAATTTTCCCAGAAGAGTTCCTTCTTCCATGTACGGTATATGTAATATATATATATATATATATATAATAATATTATATAAAACCACGAAGGGAAAAGAAACACAAAGTGGTGCTCAAGCGCTTGAGCACCACTTTGTGTTTCTTTTCCCTTCGTGGTTTTATTCATCATAAATATTTTTCACGTGTCACTTTCGTGAAATAATTTTCATATATATATATATATATATATATATATATATATATATACCTCGGTGAGATAGCAGTTACTATCACTAACCACGAATCCACCGCCCCGGCTTCAATTTCCGGCGATGGTAGGCGACTCTCATCTTACCCAGCTGGTCATCCTTCCATACCCAAAATGGGTTGGTACATAAATGGGTGTTCAATTCGGATTTCTTTCCCGAGGTGATGTCCCTTTCCCCGTGATCCCCGTATGTTACCTATTGATACTCCGTTCCATTGTACCATTCCTGCTGGGTGCTGACAAAAGTAATGCACTGCAATAAGGATGTTACCATGTCACTAAATGAACGTCAATCGTAATGGTAGCGTAGTCATTTATTTAGTTTTCTTCGTGTTTTACGCTGAAACTTCAATTTCACCTAAGTAGGTTAACATTGTTTATCGTTTACCTTTCACATTTGCCTCGCGCGTGACATGAATAAAAGCCAAGGGCGGGACAAGCATAGATCAAGTGCCCGAAGAGAACGTTTCTACAAAGGCCCTAGGAGAGATTTAAATTGAGTTTACTATCTCAAGTTCATCTTAAAAGTGGTTCCCACTTCCCACGGGCACGAGTGGAAATATTAAAATGAAAATGACGTGGAAGGAAAAATGCGAACTTCTAATAGGCTGTATACCACCCGCTTTATATGACAAACTCTTCTCCACTGACTGAACGAATTTTCATCTGCGCTGCGCTCTCTTTTTTTCCTTCTGCACTTCGGATTTTCGTCTCGCATTGAGGAAACAATTTTCGCCCATCTTTCTTATAAACCTGGAACTTAGAGAGAACTTTTGCATACACTATTTTATGAATTTTACAAATTCTACCTGTTTTATATTATTTAAACTTATCTGACCTATTTGACAAGATTAAATGATTTAAATATATATATCAAATATTAGAATACAGGATTGGACGAAACTGGAGATGTGGCATCACGTGACTGATATTCCTACACCTCGGTGGTTGCCAAAAAAGTAACATATTCCAGTACAAACACGTTGAGACCTCTTCAGCTATTTTCATGCGCTCCGTCACTATTCTTTTCTGGGAATTACCTTGGGCCGATTTGAATTTATATCATGCCTAACTTATGTGTTTTTATTTAAGTTAAAAATTTTACTATGTTTTACATTATTTAGTGTAAGCTGTGGAGTTATCTGGTGTTCTTTTGTGTTGCTTGTAAGCAAGGTGATGGTTGATTTTGTGGGCGCTACTTTGAGTCTATTGTGCAGTGTTGCCAACAATGATTAACGAATTCACCTGATACAAACATAATCAATGTAGGTCCTTTAGTTACGAAATTATACGCCGTGTAAACTTATTTTCTGACCGCCCCTCGTATTTACAATATTATTAAAAAGACCAGTAAATTAGTGAGGCAAGAAGATTACGTCGAAAGCCATGCTGAGAATCTTTAATTAAATTATTCATTTCTGAGTACAGTCGTCCCTCGCCGTCCGCGGAGGTTGTGTTCCTGAAAAGTACAGCGGACAGCAAAATCGCGAGTGGCAAAACAATAATGTAATGGTAATTAAGGGGTTAGGTTTCTTTAGTAGTATGTTAGAAAAAATCCCGAGAGCAATGCAATTGTATGCAATATGATCAATATTGATTGCCATTGCAATGTCGCAGAGCCAGAGCCATGCAACACTGCATGCAACACTCCATGTACTAGTGCAAGGCACTGGTACAGTGCCAAGTGGAGGTATGCAGGAAAGCGGGTGGAGGGGGTATAAAGGAAGGGGAGAGAGGAAGGTAAGCAGGAAGGGGAGTGAGGTAACCTAACCTAGCAGCTCAGGTTCAAAAAGATATATATATTATAAATTGTGTTTGTGTGCATGTATATGTATAAGAAAAAATAAAACAACTACTTTATTGAGGCATAACTTGAGAAGATACATCCATCCGCTGCCTGCAACATCTTAACACATAATACCGGTTTTCCTGACCCCTGAATGGCTTTGGAAGCCGCTGGCAGCCAGTCGTGCTAGATGGGTGTCTTAGCCATATTATATAACCTTGGTTAACCTTAGTTTTGCTTCCGCCTAAATTGTTCATTGTAACGAAGGTCATGCTTGTCACTTCACCTTAGACCTACAGTTTAGCGTGGAATCCGAACCATGCCCCACCAGCAACCCAGCGTTTATATATATATATATATATATATATATATATATTAGGGTGGAGTAAAAATATTAAACCGTCTTGCCTCACTCATGATTTAGTGTATTGAGCCTCTAGAAGTTCTAAAAATATAATATTTTCTTTTTAGGACCCTCCACCCGCCGCATTTTTTCCGAAAACAAAATGGCGGAAAGTCTTATTTTGAAAGACCCCTAGTATAATATCTATCGGTTTTTGAGAGAAGATATCGCGTTATATTGTGCGTTATTTGGTTATAACTATGATAATGAGTAAATATATTCACACAACACAAGCGATACTTACTAATCACCAACTACTTAAGAACACACAGACACTTATCTAAACATCAGTCTCACTCGAGGTCAATGACATCTTGCATATGGCTGATAAGGGATGGGGGTAGGAGCCGCATGCTACATATTGTAGCATGGGTGGCTACAAAGAATATTGAGTAAAATATGTTAACATTTTAGTTTTAGAGCTTATATATAATTTGTTTTAACTAATTCCGTGTTGTGTTTTGTATTTTTTCAGATTTTCATGTGATATTTCTGCAGAAATTTAACTTCAGATCTAAATATGGCAAAATCCTTACTAACTAGACAGTCGGTGAAGCAACATTTTCTGTTCGGAATTCCAAGTGAATTGCCACTTAATGTCTTGCCCTCTAATATGCAGGTTGGGAGATATTTTCTTCCACTGAAGGAAGGCTCATCTGCAAAATTGACAAATAATGATATTCTCGAAATGATAGCAGAAGCATTGGTCAAAGTGTGGAAACGTTCATCAATACCCTCAAAGAGTAAAAAATCCATAATTACCAAGCTGAAACGCTTTACCGACAAGGTTACGCAACTCAATCGATCCAAAAGCAGTGCGAAGCTTATTGAATTGTTCAAAAAATCATTGGTAGACCTCTTTGACATTTGTGCCTGTAAATGCAACTTCGTTTCGCACCAAGATTTTGGCTGCCGAAAAAGCGGATGTAAAGAAAAACATATTATTTGTGTTTGTCCAAAAGAATCAAGAATACCCAAAGAAGAACTGGAATTCCTTGAGAATCAGAGGACTATGCGAAATATGATGATTGGAGGTGTGGATGTTACCCTTTCAAGATCTATAGCAAAAAGAAATGCAAGAAAGTTGAAGGAGCAACAAGGAAGTAAGCGAAAAAAAATAATCATGCATGAAGAATTCGAAAAGGTAGTCATTGATGATGTGCTTTCACCTGATACTAATACTGATCTCTCTCGTACCGAAGAAAGTTCAACAACTGAGTCTGAATATGAATGCTTCAACATTCAAATGAGATCCCCTTTACTCAATCTCGCCATGGAAGCCGACAGATTTGGTGTTTCAGATATTGCTGCATCGGCCATTGCTTCAGCTACTTTGGTGGATTTGGGTATCATTACCGAAAAAGACAGTGACTTTTTTATTGATCGAAGTAAGGTGAGAAGAGAGAGAGAGAAATTGAGAAAAACATTACAAGTTGAAGCTGCACAAAGTTACGGTGATGTTAAAGCTTTATATTTTGATGGGAAAAAAGACGACGTTGGTGAAGACAAATAAAGATGGTAAATGGTATCAGGATATAATTGTTGAAGAACATTATGTACTATTGAATGAGCCTGGAGGAGAAAATCTTAACCATTTGAGCCCTAAATCTGGAAAAGCAAGTGATGTATCTGAATCGTTGTTCGCTTATTTGAATGAAGTGACACTAGACCAGAATCTACAGGTGATAGGGTGCGACAGTACGAATGTCAACACTGGGTCTAAAGGTGGCAAATCCATTTCATCGAGCAGAAGCTGAACCGACCATTGCAATGGAGCATTTGTGTGTTACATACAAATAAACTTCCCTTAAGGCATCTGTTTGAGCGATACAACGTTAAAACAACTGGGCCAAGACTTGCCATGAGATGCCTGTGGTAAAATTCTCTCCAATTACGGATGGGGCCGATAGCATCCCAGTTCTCACAGATGAGCTCATAGAAGATTTAAGTAATGATCAACAATACATGTTCAGAATAATTGGGGCCATAAGAGAAGGATATGTTGACGGAAGCCTAGAGAAACTCAAGCCTGGTCCCCTTAACAACTCTAGATGGTTAACTCTAGCTAACAGACTATGTCAGTAGTATGACCGCAAAATGCAATTTCAAATGTTCATCAATGTTGCAATGTGTGTGCAACAAAGGAGGAGGGGAGAATGTTGCCAGAGGTTATGCAACAAAGGGGAAGGTTATGTAACAAGGTGAGAGGGGTTATACTCCATGCTGCAATGAAGGGGAACTCCCCAAGCATGCTGGGGAGAATCCACCTGACCTCTTTGGGGGAGAAGTTGGGACGGCCTCACCCCCCAAAAAGATATACCTAACCTAAGAGAGAGAGGAGAAGGAGAGAGGAGTGTCCGCTTGGCAGGAGCCAAGCGCATATTGTGACTTCGGCCGAGCGCCCGCTGTCTTATAAATTCCTAATCAGCCAGTTACCTTAATCCGCCAGCTGTCTTAGAAGGCTTCTTAAAAGGCATAAATGGCCTGTATATATTAATAACCTTCGAACGAATTAAAAGCGCACACAAACGCACATACACTCCCCGACTGTACGCCCATAAAGCCCCTATTATCACACACACACACACATATATATATATATATATAAACTGATGCATGCAAATCCCCAATAGCAAAATATATACGAGCAAGCACAACCACTACACAAAAAAAAAAAAACACATCACCACCAATCGTCTAAGTATAGACTTTTAGGAGCTCATCCCATCAACAGCACATGGTGAGATGAGAACTACGACGTTTAGGAGCTCATCCCATCAACACCATGTAACCGATATGAAGGCTACAACCAAGCGTCGAAACTTAGACGATTGGTGGTGAAGCACCACAACCCCACAACCACCTCCACATCACCACCACCGCTTTACTTACCAGCTCCTGATAGACCAAAAAGGTCTCTAAATACAACCCAATAAACAAAGGAATTAGACATAAACAAATATGTTTATGGGACCAAAGAATAGACCAACAAGATCTCAAAAAAAGGCAACATTACTAATTTTTCTATTTAGCTTCTCGTGGTGTTCTCACCACGAAGGCAATTTGGCATTTTGGGGACGATCTGTTAAACAAAAATCGAATAAGATAAACTAAGTTTAATGCAAAAACAAATTTTCATCATAATACACAATTTTATCCTTAAACTATAACAAAAAGTATTAATATGATTTTTAAAACAAAATAGAAATTAAATTAGGGGTAACTTATTAATTTTTCCTCTATTATCCAATTGTGTTTCAATATAAATTTATCTTTAAGACACAATTTTATCTTTAAACTATAACATAAAAAGTATTAATATGATTTTTAAAACAAAATAGAAATTAAATTAGGGGTAACTTATTAATTTTTCCTCTTTTGGCCACTTATTTTGTTTCAATACAAATTTTCATTATAATACACAATTTTATCCTTAAACTATAACATAAAAAGCATTAATATGTTTTTAAACAAAATAGAAATTAAATTAGGGGTAACTCATTTATTTTTCTCTTTTACCCAATTATTTTCAGCCCATCATGTTTTAAGATTAGATGCCAGAATGCATTGAGTAATGCGAAGTTCCAGAAGACTGGAAAAAAGCAAATTCAGTCCCACTTTTCAAAAAAGAAAACAAACACCTAGCTAAAAACTATAGACCAATTAGTTTAACTTCTATTATTTGCAAATTACTTGAAAGTGTCATCAGACACAAAATTACAATATTCTTAGAAGAAGGAGGATTAATTAGTAATAGCCAACATGGCTTTCGAAATGGCAGGTCATGTTTGACAAATTTAATTGAGTTTCATGATAGTATGTTAAACCATCTGGATAAAAAGAATCTGTAGATATTGTATACTTGGATTTTGCCAAGGCATTTGATACAGTTCCTCATACGCGGTTGCTTGTTAAAGTTAGAGCTCATGGAATAAAAGGGACAGTAGCAAGTAGAGAAAGAGAACAGAGAGTCCAGTTAAATGGGACAAGGTCTACATGGAGCCCTGTTCTGAGTGGAGTCCTACAGGGGTCAGTACTTGGACCTCTACTTTTTATTATTTATATTAATGACTTGGAAAGGGGTCTAAATAGTAAAACCTCAATATTTGCAGATGAGACAAAATTGGGACAAAATGTAAGATCTTTAACAGGCGCCATGAAAATGCAAAAGGACATTGATAAAGTAGTTGCTTGGGCAGATAGATGGGAGATGAAATTTAATGTGGAAAAGTGTAAAGTTATGCATGTTGCTCATGACAATCCAGAATTTGAGTATAACATGGATGGAAGTTGCATAAAAAAAAAAAAAAGAGAGATTTGGGTGTCATTGTGAATCATGATCTTAAACCTACAACTCATTGTATTGAAATTAGAAATAAGGCTAATGCTAGATTGAACCTAATGCAGAAACATACAGAATATAAATCGCCAGAAATTATAAGTAGGCTCTACACTTCATATGTAAGGCCTCTTTTTGAGTATGGCATTCAGTTCAGTAGTCCTTATTTAGAGCAAAACAAAGACAGACTAGAAAAAGTACAAAAGAGAGGCACAAGGATGATACCATGCCTTAGACACCTTAGTTACAAAGAGAGACTGAAGCACCTAAACATGTTTTCCCTAAAGCGAAGAAAGTTACGAGGTGATATGATAGAAGTATATAAAATAATAAATGAGTTAGATAATATAGACTTCCACTCTCTTTTTACAAAGGATCACAATGATAGGGCAAGAGGCCATAGCCTTAAGCGTTTTCAGCAAAGATGTGAATCACAGTTAGTACAACATAGTTTTTCAAATAGAATAGTAAAATTCTGGAATAGCTTAGATGAAGAAGTTGTAAGTTCCCATACTTGGAGACCTTTAAGAATAAACTAGATAAATTAATGACTGAAAGAGGTATTTGGTAATGACGTTTTGCTGGAACTGGTAATGGTGTGAAGAAGAGGTTTGTGAACCCTTCCCACATATACATATATATTTATATAAGGCATCCCCCGTTTAACGACCGGGTTCCGTTCCGACGACCAGGTTGGTAAACGAAATGGTCGGTAAACGAAAGCCTTGTTTTACGGCTTTGGTGCTTCTTCTTTTTCTTCTTTTCTTTCTTCTTCCTCCAAATGCTGTTGTTCTTCCAACTCTATCAGCTCTTCGTTTGTCAGCTCTCCCTCTTGGTATTCCACTAAGTTTTCCACATCTTCCACTTCTACTTCTAAATTGAGGGTATTGGCGAGTAACACTATTTTTCTATTAATTTCATCGACATTTTCAAACTTATCGAAGCCTTCGAAATTACCCACAGATCGTTTTAGGCACTTCTTCCAAATGCCTTTCATACACTTCGCAGTAACATCCTCCCAAGCAGTTGCAATGTTTTTTATACAATGCAAAACATTGTATGATTTCCAAAAATCGGTACGATCGGTCGCGGTCGTATCTGCGATAGGTCGATAAACGAGTAGGTCGTTAACCGGGGAATGGCTGTAGTTTATTTTTTATTTGGGTAAATCTCATCACCCACACAGAGTGATGGGATGTAGGGAGGCAGCATCTTGGGTTAGGTAATACTCTCTGTCTTTATACCCCTATTAAAGAGATTTCTCTGCTGAGCGGTGCCCCCCATAGCACTGTGACGTATGAAAGACTCATTATGTTCACTTGCCTCATAGACACCTTTAAATGGGAGACCCTGTATGGGTGTACATTCAAATACTCTATACAGTCTTTACAGTCCCACCTACTCCTTTTATCTTAAATGTAGAGCTTGTATTATATTATTCAGGTTGTAGCTATGTAGATATATGGCTATGTAGCTATATGGTTGTGTGGCTGTATAGATAACCATGTGATGTCTACAATTAGTACAGTAGTGGTATTGATGAATGATCCAGAAGATCCAAATTTTGAAGTTAATGTACAGCTAGTAGATGTGTGACAATCTGCAATTAGCAGAGATCAATTGGATCTTAATTTTGCATGTAACTGTATTTATGGTTTGTTTATATTAACAGTGGAGAAACCCAGATGGGCCGAAGGGCCCCTAGTGTGCCCACTATAAAATTTTTACCATGTTACCATGTTATTTGCACAATTTGTCGAACGAATCATCGCAGTGCTGGGCATATTTCATCGCAATTTTACGATATAGTGTTTAGAAGGCAGTGTGTGTGTATATATATATATATATGTGTGTGTGTGTGTGTGTGTGTGTGTGTGTATATACACACACATATATATATATATATACATATATATATATATATATATATATATATATATATATATATATATATATATATATATGTGTGTGTGTGTGTGTGTGTGTGTGTGTATGTATATATATATATATATATATATATATATATATATATATATATATATATCAGAGGTACAAGATTAGTTGCCAGAATGCGCTATGCAATGAATTAGTTCTTTTATTTTATCATTTTTGCGGATTAATTCGAATTATTGCAAACCGCTAAAATATTTTCCACAGTAACGGTTAGAAGGCAGTGTGTGTATATACAGTATATATATATATTATATATACCGAGATAATCCACAAGATTAGGTGCCAGACTGCGCTTTTTATTTAATTTGTATATATTTAATGGAGAAGCGCTGTTCTCCGTATAATTAAGTTCTTTATTATGTACGTATTATTAAGGGAAAAGTATAGTTTATAGATATTTTCCTCGTTCATGTCAGACGAATTTATTCAGCCTTCGTCTTAATACACAGATTTATCTAAAAACAGTAATTAGCTAAGGCTTACAGTTAAAATAGTATTATAGATGCATTTAGTATGGTCAATCCAAGTAATGCAGTTTTCTACGCATATTTATAAAGAAAATGGAATTTTGTTTAAGGGGTTTCCAAAAAAGTTGCCAAAAACCTCCAGTATTCATTTACAAAACAATTTAAGCGTAGAGACTGAACAGCATTTCGTAAAGGTGGGTTGTTTTTCAAGAATCAAGCATAGATCAGCTCCTCTGTGTTGGGGCAACCAGCTTAACCTTCGTATGAACAGTGACCGATGGCTTAGAAAGTGTCAATCAATCAGTTGACTTAAGCAGCCAGCTGACACAATGTATATATCGTTTGAACAGTCAAAAAGCGCACACACATTATTGCACACACCAACTATATAAACGTTCATAGAAACAACTCCCTCCGTTGTTTACACATATACGTCCATAGAAACAACTCCCTCCGTCGTTTATACATATTCGTTCATAGAAACCCGGAAACAATTCACTCCGTCATCAACCGTTTACACTAGGAAGAGAGAGAGAGAGGGAGAGTTACAAGGAGTTAGAAGTACACTAGGTTAATATTCGTCTTTTAATCCGCTCACGCGCGGTTAAAACAGTACAATATATTGAATTGCCATTGAAAACTGACTAAGAAAATATATATCTTATCTTGGGCAGATTTGTATAAAATGTGTTTTTTTATTGAAATATATTTCCTATTTTTCGTGTTTTTCAGTATATATATATATATATATATATATATATATATATATTATATATATATATATATATATAATCGACTATTTGGTGAATATTTCCTATTTTTGGTGATTCTGGCTATTTCTGCGTAATTCAATTTGTCCTGTTTTAAAATTAAATCATTATTAGCAATTGTTGGTCTGTTAGTTCGGTGTTTTTGTGACCACAAGTATGACGTGTCAGTTTTGCATATTTGACTTTGAAGACGTAATCCGCCATATTGCCCTCGATGAAGACAAGAGTTTAGACCTTTTTTTCAATCACGGAATAATTAAGACATCCGTGACCTGCCCTAAATGCAATAGTGCTTGTATTTTAAGAAAAGACCAGAAGGTCTTTAGGTGCCGTAAAAAAAATCCTAAAAATAAACGTGAGTGTTTGAACGCCTGTGGAAGGACGTGAAATCGTGGGTTTTACGTGCTGGGAACAAACGCCCTCATTACCGGAAATATTTTGCGCAGTACTTGTTCCTAGCAGAACATACCGACGAGTCCACAAAATTGCATCACTTCCTGACTGCAATTGCAGAACTCTACCCTCCGCAATAAGGTAAGGTATTGTGGTTAGGTCGGTTAGGTCAAATGAAATGTCCGGTTAGGTCAATTGAATGCCCGGTTAAGTCAATTGAATACCCGGTTAGGTCAATTGAATACCCGGTTAGGTCAATTGAATACCCGGTTAGGTCAACTGTACGCCCTTGATGATTGGTTAGGTTAAGTCATGATATTTTCGTTAGTTTAAACGAAAATGACGAGTACAAAGTTTTTTGGTTAACTTTGAGGTGTTTTGTATGAAACTGCCATCCGTTTCCTGTGCAAATGCGTAGTTTTCGAGATGAGATATCTCGAAAACTACGCATTTGCACAGGAAACGGATGACAGATTCGTGCAAAATACCTCAAAATTGACCAGAAAAGTTTGTTCTCATCATAAAAACAGACTGGGTGTAAAAACGAATAATTACCGTACACTAGTTTTAGCTCTTGAGATATGGCAGGAATGAGGAAATTAAACAGACTACATATTACGCCAGATGAGCCGGGTGTACAAGGCTATGTGCGGTGGAGAGCGCAAGAGAGCAACTCGCTCATCCACCAAACCATGCCTAGAGGCGGGGTCACCAGCTCGACCCTCGTGTGAAGAGAGACACTAGCAAAATATACAAATGGTCAGTACGAATTGTTCTTCATCACGTAGGGGTATAAAGAACAGAAGTCGTACGCCCCACCACGAGGCGTCAGAAATTACAAAGTCCTCACCGGACTCGATCTCACGACCAGCACCCAAAATCTTAACCACTAGGCTACCCAGGGTACCCATTTATCTACCAACCAATTGTGTGGAAGGATGAACATCGGGGTTTTGCTGCGCGCCGTCACAAGGTATCGTTCCCGGGACCAATGGAATCGTAATCAGCAATGCTAACCCCTACACCACCGAGTTCCATAACGAAGTTTAGTAATGAAACATATTGAAAAGGTGCATACAGGGAAGATATAAACCTATATAATGCCAATTACCTTTGGAATGCCACAGCCATAAGAAGGATGTACCAAATAACTGCATAATAGAGATAAAACTATGAAACATTTACCAAGATTGCAACCGATTGAAGGTCCATAAGAAGAAGTCCTGAAGACTGGACCAGAGCGTGTCTGGCAGGCAACGAAAGACAATCTTGGGAGTGCAGATGGAGTAATTCATTTTTAAAAAAGTAGAAGATTGGGGCCTCCTATCCAGCAATAAAGAATTATGAAATGTTTCGATATATATATATACTGTATATATATATATTGACTATGTGCGGTGGAGAGCGCAACTCGTTCCTCCACCTAGCCAGGCCTAGAGGTGGGGTCACCAGCTTGACCTTCATGTGAAGAGAGACCGATGCAGAGGGGGACACTAACAAAATATACAAATGGTCAAAAGACAACAATATGACATTTAACACCGAGAAATTTCAGCTCTTGAGATATGATAGAAATGAGGAAATTAAACAGATTGCATATTATGCCAGATGACCCGGGTGTATCTGGCTATGTGCGGTGGAGAGGGGAAGAGAGCAATTCGCTCCTCCACCAAGTCATCCCTAGAGGCAGGGACCACCAGCTTGACGTTCGTGCGAAGAGAGAACGAAGCTCGGAAACACATCGTGGTGTATACACACATTTATTCATGCAGTTATCCGTGATTCACTGTCACCAATTGAATGAACATGACTTACTAATTGTTACCAATGTGCACTTATCCGTGATCGTGACATGGAGTTAACCGTAATTTGGTGGTGGTTACATTCGCGGGTCCAACCCGCCATCCCACCACAATGCGCCTCAGTCAGTGTCTCTCAGCGCTACCAAAGACAATATTACGGGGGATACAAAGACCAGCAGAAAAATGAACGAGTGGTACCAATCCTCAAACTAAGCCCAATTACCATCCAAACAACGCTGGACAATAGGAAAGGCAGAATATGTATATGTAGTGGTCCCAAACTAAAGACCTAACAAGGGACCTCCTCAACACTGAAGGAAAATAGCTTGCATGTCAGGGGACCAAGACTTTTTAACCAGCTTCCTAAGGACCTCAGAAACGTTACAGGGGTCAAATTTGAAGTCTTCAAGAGAAGACTAGATGCCTGGCACAGGACGGTACCAGATGAACCGGGTGTACCTAGCTATGTGCGGTGGAGAGAACAACTCGCTCCTCCACCAAGCCAGGCCTAGAGCTTGACCTCCGTGTGAAGAGAGACCAAGCCTTTGTCAATTCTTTTTAAAGCTTCAAGTTTTTGTTCAATTGAAAGTACCACTTTCTTTCTCACTTCCTTGGCCATCGTTTTGCTATAAAGAAAATCACAAATATATTATTGTAGAATAAAATAACAGTTTGCGTGATACGAATTACAAGCGCAGACGATAAAATAGGTTACACCTCCGGGGAAATGTTCTACAATGGTTGAGAGCGTAACTTAAAGGATAAAAATTAAGTTGGGTGCGAAGCTTAAATGCGCGCGCATAATTATGACGAGCCTGGCGTTGAAATGGGCCGTGTCAAGGGCATGTCGAATAAACCGGAATGTCGGATAAACGACAGTCGGTTAATCGGGACTCTACTGTGTGTGTGTGTATATATATATATATATATATATATATATATATGAACAGAAGGACCAACACAACGGCAAACATTTTCATTCATTTTTTGTACTTCAGACGTTTCGACAAATCTTTTGTCATCATCAGTGAATTAAGTCTTAAAACCTTAAAACAAAAGTAAAAAGTGAAAATTACATCAATACAATATTAAAACCATTAAAATTAAAACCTTAAGACAAAATGAAAATTGCATCAATACAAAATTAAAATCATTTAAATTTCATCGCAATTAAAATTAAATTAAATTACCTCAATAGGTAAATACACAATGTTTACATCCACCTCCATACTTGGCAAAGCCTAAGAGAAAACTGGATGGTCAGAGGATTAGAACGTATATGTCTATGAGAATCGGTTGGTTAGTTAAAAGAGCTGTAGTTTGTAGGATGAACTATTATTGTTAATGGAGGGTTTGTTTCTATAGATGTGCAAAGATTCTAAAATTCGGAGTTCTGTGAGGTTATTGGATCTAGTTAAAATTTCAAACTGAGTTTTGTGAAGGGGATGGTTGTTTTCATTACTATGGTTTCTAATTGCGGATTGTGGAGGGCTACTGAGGGGACGGTTGGTACGGACTGACAAGCCCAAATGTTGAGAAAGGCGCACCTGCAGTTGGAGTTGAGTGCTGCCAATATACGTAGCCTTACAGCTGTCGCACGTGTATTTGTAAACAACATTGGGGCATACAGTTTTGGGGAATTCATCTTCGAACTTTAAAAAATTTGATAATTTAAGTGGGTTGACGAAGGCGAATCTAAAATTTATTTGGGGATAACTAGACTTGAGCAGTTTGGACAATTCACCTCGAATACGCAATGATAAATAACCATAAAAAGGTAATTTAATATATCTGGTTTCTTTTTGTACTGTAGTTATGGGGAGTTTAGTATTAAAAGTGTTATTTAAAAATTTCTTTAATTGGTTATCAAATAGATTAGAAGGGTAGTAATTGTTAATAAAGTACTGTTTTAAAAATTTAAATTCTTCGTTTAACGAAAAGTAATCTGAACAAATACGGTAACTTCTTGTTAATAATGTTACTATAGCACTAATCTTATATTTATAAAACATACAACTTAAATAATTGGTTCCCAAGCTAGTGAAAGTTTGTTTTCGAAATAGTGAAGTTTGGAACTTATTATGAGCCCGTTTAACTAAAACATCCAGGAAAGGTAAACTATTATTTGTTTCGTTTTCACATGTGTACTTAATATTACTATGTTGTTTATTAAGATAATCAAGAAAAAGTTTTACGTGTGAAGGATGGTTAAATATTAAGAAAGTGTCATCCACGTATCTTCTGTAATATATGGGTTTAAAACTACTAGGACAACTTTTCAACCAAATTTCTTCGTAATGGCAAAGAAATGCATTTGCTAGTGTTGGGCTCAACGGGGAACCCATAGCTACCCCATCAATTTGGCTGTAAAGGTTGCTATTAAATAGGAAAAGAATACACTGGCCAACAAAATGAAACTTTTTTTCTCATCACAAACATGATCACACTTTTCTTAATGCATTTTCCGCGCTGATTCCGAATCTGGTTTTATTGTTTTTCTAGCACGTATAGTTATATAGATACACTGGTTTTGATATTTTTAAGTTTTTGATATTGCTATAAGAAAATTTATGGATGTATAGATCACACTTAGGAATGCTAAACAACAAATACATCATATACCTTATTCAATGTACTTATAAATAAAGAATATACTGTATACATTATTTTATTAAAAGCGCTGTGAGTGTGATTTCCTTTTGTAAATTTGGCCTGGATTGTCACGATACAGCATCCAACAATGGTCCGCCATCATGCTTTCATTCCAATATCCTTGGTAGCGCTTCTCCATCATCTGAATATCTTGATGGAAGCGCTCTCCTTGCTCGTCACTCACTGCACCAAGGTTTTCAGGAAAGAAATCTAAGTGGGAATGCAGGAAGTGAATTTTCAACGACATTCGACACTCCATTTCTTTGAAGGCATCAAGGAGGTTCTTGACTCCATCCTTATACGCAGGTGACTTGTTGCTTCCAAGAAAGTTTTCACATATCCATTTGAACGCCAGCCAAGCCTTCAATTCCAGCGGACTTAGGACTTTTTCAAATTCAGTGTCATTCAAAACCCCCTTATTGTGGCCCAACAAAAATTCCTTCCTTCAATTTTGCTGCAGTAACCTTCGGAAATTTCCTTGAAAGGTATTGGAACCCTTCAGAATTGACTTTACCCATTGCTTTAACAAAATTCTTCATTAAACCAAGTTTAATGTGAAGAGATGGCAGATAGATCTTTTGGGGATCCACTAAAGGGACAGACTGGACATTGCTTATCCCTGGGACATATGTATACCTAAGTGGCCAGTCACTTTTGGTGTGATGTTCTATAGTGGCGCGACTGTCCCACAGGCAAAGGAAACAACAAAATTTTGTGAATCCTGACTGCATACCCATAAGCATTCCTATAACTTTTAGATCTCCACAAACATTCCATTGATGACTGTCGTATTTGATTGCCTTAAGTAGTATATCCATATTGTCATATGTCTCTTTTAGATAGACGGAATGGGCAATGGGGATGGATGGCATTATATTACCATTATGCAAAAGAACTGCTTTCAGGCTTCTCTGCGACGAATCAATAAAGAGGCGCCACTCAGATGCCACATACGTCTGAGATATGGCTGTAAATAGTCCATTGATGTCATGGCAATAACAGAGAGGACCGTCTACTGAAAAGAATGCTGTTAATTCAAAATTCCGCTTTCGGTAGTAACTAATACGAACATTGTTCTCAAGTAAATTGTTCTCCTTTAGTCTTGAGGCGAGAAACTCTGATTTCTCTTTAGACAGCGATAAGTCTCTAACAAGATCATTCAACTGTCCTTGGGTTAACTTTTTAGGCTCTAAATGTCTACCTTCAAAAGTGTACTCTGGTTCTGTAGATGGTCCGGAAACGCCAGTTGCACCTTCATCACTTTCCATGTCGTCTATGATAGAATCTAGCCTATCACTTGGGGGAATTGGAATGGGCAATGTTTCATCATGTTTTACTGGTCTACGTGCTGAATCCAAGTTTGGATATACAATCTGGTGTTTGTTCTTGGCAGAAAACCCCATTAAGTTCACATTACAAAAATAACAGTCTTCATGATGATCTCTCGGCTCCCTCCATATCATGGGTATGGCAAATGGCATTGAAGCTTTCTTTTTGTTAAGCCAATCACGTAATCCATTTGAACAGCCAGAACAGATTTGATGTGGCGCCCATGGTTTATCTTGGTCACCTAGATGGCAACCAAAGTATAGCTTGTATATTTTCTTAATGTCGGTTGTAATACTTCGTCGCTGTGTTTTAGTTGTCAACTGGCCGCATACGAAACAGAACTTGTCGGGGTCATTCTTACATTGTCGAGGCATGTTGACTGACCTGAGCAAACTATAAATTAAAAAAAAATGTACACCAACTTGACACAACAAGTTCTTGGACTGGACTGATCTTTTGACACACAAAGCACGGCGTTGTTGCCTAAATCACAATGCTGCTAGACGGAAATTTGGTTGAAAAGTTGTCCTAGTAGTTTTAAACCCATATATTACAGAAGATACGTGGATGACACTTTCTTAATATTTAACCATCCTTCACACGTAAAACTTTTTCTTGATTATCTTAATAAACAACATAGTAATATTAAGTACACATGTGAAAACGAAACAAATAATAGTTTACCTTTTCTGGATGTTTTAGTTAAACGGGCTCATAATAAGTTCCAAACTTCACTATTTCGAAAACAAACTTTCACTGGCTTGGGAACCAATTATTTAAGTTGTATGTTTTATAAATATAAGATTAGTGCTATAGTAACATTATTAACAAGAAGTTACCGTATTTGTTCAGATTACTTTTCGTTAAACGAAGAATTAAAATTTTTAAAACAGTACTTTATTAACAATTACTACCCTTCTAATCTATTTGATAACCAATTAAAGAAATTTTTAAATAACACTTTTAATACTAAACTCCCCATAACTACAGTACAAAAAGAAACCAGATATATTAAATTACCTTTTATGGTTATTTATCATTGCGTATTCGAGGTGAATTGTCCAAACTGCTCAAGTCTAGTTATCCCCAAATAAATTTTAGATTCGCCTTCGTCAACCCACTTAAATTATCAAATTTTTTAAAGTTCGAAGATGAATTCCCCAAAACTGTATGCCCCAATGTTGTTTACAAATACACGTGCGACAGCTGTAAGGCTGCGTATATTGGCAGCACTCAACTCCAACTGGAGGTGCGCCTTTCTCAACATTTGGGCTTGTCTGTCCGTACCAACCGTCCCCTCAGTAGCCCTCCACAATCCGCAATTAGAAACCATAGTAATGAAAACAACCATCCCCTTCACAAAACTCAGTTTGAAATTTTAACTAGATCCAATAACCTCACAGAACTCCGAATTTTAGAATCTTTGTACATCTATAGAAACAAACCCTCCATTAACAATAATAGTTCATCCTACAAACTACAGCTCTTTCAACTAACCAACCGATTCTCATAGACATATACGTTCTAATCCTCTGACCATCCAGTTTTCTCTTTGGCTTTGCCAAGTATGGAGGTGGATGTAAACATTGTGTATTTACCTATTGAGGTAATTTAATTTAATTTTAATTGTGATGAAATTTAAATGATTTTAATTTTGTATTGATGCAATTTTCATTTTGTCTTAAGGTTTTAATTTTAATGGTTTTAATATTGTATTGATGTAATTTTCACTTTTTACTTTTGTTTTAAGGTTTTAAGACTTAATTCACTGATGATGACAAAAGATTTGTCGAAACGTCTGAAGTACAAAAAATAAATGAAAATGTTTGCCGTTGTGTTGGTCCTTCTGTTCATCTGTAAGCTCCGTTTCCCTAAGAAGAAGTCAATAGCTTTGATATTATATATAATATAATAATATATATAATATATTATATATATATATTATATATATATATATTATATATATATGGGAATGAACTCAGAATGGTTCCCTGAGTTTTTTATGATACACACAGTCCGTGCATGGAACAAGGAACTCTTCTGGGATAATTAAATCCACTATAGTCCGAATAAGTAATGGTAAATGACAAATACCATAGTTTTTATTTTTCATGATGCTAGCCCGACGTGGGCAACGGGTCACTCGCAAAGAGGTCCCATAAATATAGCTTCCCTCACCAGCTATCTGCAAAGCAGACAGGATCCAGCTTTGGGACATCGATCTAGGGTTTAAAGCAGCCTAGCCCTGCTACATTTAGAACCTCAATATAAGCAAAAGACTCGCTGTCTTCACGTCAGATTGAATACATCAAAGAAAAAGGGGTAACTATTATATTTTAGCCAAAAACCAAAACTTAAACCTCAACTGGCAGAATTGAGCGTCCACTTTTCAAGGCACATAACATGTCCGTTTCAAGATGGATCCTGTCTGCTTTGCAGATAGCTGGATCCTGTCTGCTTTGCAGATAGCTGGTGAGGGAAGCTATATTTATGGTACCTCTTTGCGAGTGACCCGTTGCCCACGTCGGGCTAGCATCATGAAAAAGAAAAACTATGGTATTTGTCATTTACCATTACTTATTCGGACTATAGTGGATTTAATTATCCCAGAAGAGTTCCTTGTTCCATGCACGGTCTGTGTGTATCATATATATTATATATATATATATATTATATATATATTTGCGGGTTGCTTCTACAGAGCTTCAATTTAATATTTAGTAGAAATCCAATGACAAGGAGAAATGTAAATGCCATGAAAAGTCTTCTTTATGCGCAACGTTTCGAGCAATACGCTCATCTTCAGGCTGTTTAATAACAATGTGAAATTAAAATCAATATTGAATGAAAAACAAACAGAAATTTCTATAACCTATTCGTAAAGACAAAATTTTAAAAGACTGAGAAAGAGGGTTAAGTTCTAAGTTATACAGATTTACATATCAAAATTAAGAAGTTATTTTTAAATACATGTAGTAAATGTGAAATTAATACACTGGAAAAATTACCAATAGTACACTGGAACAATGGAGCTATCTACCTTACACAGCAGTATCCGAGGCGACTAATTTGAGCAGAGGAGACGGGAATGAAAGATGGCGAGGGAGATAGGGGAAGGAGGGATTATAAGGAATTGGGGAAGGAGGAGGGATCATAGCAGATTGAGAGGGACGGACGATGAGTCAACATTCAGACTAGGGGACAATGCTTTAATGAAAAGGGATTCTAAAATTCTTAGTGAGTTGGACAAGTATTACAACCAAGAATTTTAAAATTGTCTAAAGTGACATCAATTTTGCATTTGATGCTATGTTCACGTATGCTGGAGGCTTCTTAGTTTTTAAAATTTTACCTGTTCGGCCACTTATTCCCATATGCGAATAAAATCTAGCCCTGAGAGAGCGAACAGTGCTGCCGATGTAATTCCCAAGGAGACACCTAGGGCAGGTAAATAAATATACAACACCGCTACGCAACGAGTCAGGGGTTCGATCCTTCGCTGAGAAAAAGCTACCTAAAGACGTTTTATTAATAAATATGATGCGGAAATCAGTATGATAAAAAAATTTCCTTAACAATTTTGTAAATTTAAGCTTAAATTCCTTATTCAAGGGACCCATTTCAGGTACCAAGAAATATTTTATATCCTTCGGCACTGTAATACATGGAAGTTGAGGGCTATAAACATTATTTAAGAAGGATCTAATTAGTTTGTCTACATATTGAACAGGAAAACTATTATTAGTAAAGTATGATCTTAGATTATTAAATTCATCATTAAGTAAGGTAAAAAGAGGTCAAATTATATCCTCTGAACAGGAGAGTTTTAATACAAGACATCTTATAGTTGAAATCAGTAAAACTAAAAAAATTCATGCCCAAACCAGTGAAAGTGGGTTTCCTATAAACTGATGTAGTAATAGAATCACCGTTTTTCGAAATTAAAAGATCTAAGAAGGGGGGGCCATTTTGCTCAGTTTCCATTGTATACGTTATATTGGGGTGCAAAGAATTTAGGAAGTTAAAGAATTGTTGCGCTTGTACCGCATTATCAAAGACTGCTATCGAATCATCAACGAAGCGTCGATAGAAAATTGGCTTGAGATGAGTGGGAGATTGTCTAAAAATTACACTTCTAAATGAGTCATAAAAAAGTCAGCTGCTAGCGGTCCGACTGGTGATCCCATCCCTACCCCATCAATTTGTTGGTAAACCTTATTGTTGAAAGTGAAATAGCATTGTTTGAAGACAATTCTAAAAGTTCCTTCAAATGAGACAATGAAAAACCATGAAAATTATCAACTGAGCTAAAACCCTATCTAAAAATGGCAATAGTTTCAGATACAGGTACATTTGTGAAAAGTGACTTTACATCAAAAATGACAAAAAACTTTTTTGAATCGAAGTTTTACCCAGGAGTTCTTTTGGAATTCAAACGAGTTATTTATAGTGTAACATTTTTCGCAAAGGGGGACAGGAGACGAACAACAAATTTTGCCAATTGAAAGGTGGGTAAGTTATACGAAGCTAAAATAGGACGGAGAGGTGTTCCAGCTTTATGGATTTTAGGCAGACAGTATAATTGAGCAAGATTAGCACCAGATGCGAACAACTGAGAGTAAGTATCATTTTTTATTATCTTTAAGGACTTTAGTCGTGACAGAAATCTATTAACCTGGTCTTCTAACCTTACAATGACTTTATTTACAGGTTCTAGAATTTGTTTGAATTTAGTAAGATCACTTAGGATTTCATTAGTTTTGTTTATGTAGTCCGATTTATTCAAAATAAACCACTCCGTTACCTTGTCTGGTCTAGTCACAACAATCTCCTGGTTCTTTGCCAAATTCTTAATACACTGCAAATCACTCTTCCTAAATATGAAAGATTGAAATTTAAGATTTCTAAGTTTAAGAAAAAATTCTTGAGTTAAATTTGAGAACTGACATTTGAGATTGTTGAAATCCCCACATGGGGAACATTTTCAAGCCATTGAAAAATTTTTCAAAGTAAAGAAAAAACGAGGGCTTATATATTTGAAACAACGGAAGCTTAAATTGCAAACCAAGTGACAGTAAAAACTTTTCCGAGGGAAGTGTGTAACTAGAAAGATTCGAAATTACCTTCTCTGAATTGAAAAAATTGGTGAATTCATTCCCAAAGCCTTTAACTTACGTTCATGTGTTTCCAAGATGGTAGAGTGAAATTTTCTAGTTCACGTTGTACAAGAGAAATTATTAATAAATAGTCCAACAACGACAAGGTATTTTTAAGAGTAGTTATATAATGCCCAAGAGACTTGTTATGCGAATCTGATATTTGATTTTATAATTAATTCTTATATTAATAAATATTCCAGGGACGATTGATAAAATTCAGAGTCATATAGATATCACGGTAGAGTTTGAAGTAAACAAATTTCGGGAAAATCCTGCAAGTCCGACACATTTCAAGAAAATAACAGTCCAGTTTTGACTTGAGAAACTTTCGTGAAGTCTTCCAAACATGGCGATAAGCCCTGAGGCCATCTTGTCCATACCTTGAATATATAATTATGCGGGTTGCTTCTACAGAGCTTCAATTTAATATTTAGTAGAAATCCAATGACAAGGAAATGTAAATGCCATGAAAAGTCTTCTTTATTGCGCAACGTTTCGAGCAATACGCTCATCTTCAGGCTGTTTAATAACAATGTGAAATTAAAATCAATATTGAATGAAAAACAAACAGAAATTTCTATAACCTATTCGTAAAGACAAATTTTAAAAGACTGAGAAAAGAGGGTTAAGTTCTAAGTTATACAGATTTACATATCAAAATTAAGAAGTTATTTTAAATACATGTAGTAAATGTGAAATTAATACACTGGAAAAATTACCAATAGTACACTGGAACAATGGAGCTATCTACCTTACACAGTATCCGAGGCCGACTAATTTGAGCAGAGGAGACGGGAATGAAAGATGGCGAGGGAGATAGGGAAGGAGGGATTATAAGGAATTGGGGAAGGAGGAGGATCATAGCAGATTGAGAGGGACGGACGATGAGTCAACATTCAGACTAGGGACAATGCTTTAATGAAAGGGATTCTAAAATTCTTAGTGAGTTGGGACAAGTATTACAACCAAGAATTTTAAAATTGTCTAAAGTGACATCAATTTTGCATTTGATGCTATGTTCACGTATGCTGGAGGCTTCCTTAGTTTTTAAAATTTTACCTGTTCGGCCACTTATTCCATATGCGAATAAAATCTAGCCCTGAGAGAGCGAACAGTGCTGCCGATGTAATTCCCAAGGAGACACCTAGGGCAGGTAAATAAATATACAACACCGCTACGCAACGAGTCAGGGGGGTTCGATCCTTCGCTGAGAAAAAGCTACCTAAAGACGTTTTATTAATAAATATGATGCGGAAATCAGTATGATAAAAAAATTTCCTTAACAATTTTGTAAATTTAAGCTTAAATTCCTTATTCAAGGGACCCATTTCAGGTACCAAGAAATATTTTATATCCTTCGGCACTGTAATACATGAAGTTGAGGGCTATAAACATTATTTAAGAAGGATCTAATTAGTTTGTCTACATATTGAACAGGAAAACTATTTTAGTAAAGTATGATCTTAGATTATTAAATTCATCATTAAGTAAGGTAAAATTAGAGGTCAAATTATATCCTCTGAACAGGAGAGTTTTAATACAAGACATCTTATAGTTGAAATCAGTAAAACTAAAAAAATTCATGCCCAAACCAGTGAAAGTGGGTTTCCTATAAACTGATGTAGTAATAGAATCACCGTTTTTCGAAATTAAAAGATCTAAGAAGGGGAGGGAGCCATTTGCTCAGTTTCCATTGTATACGTTATATTGGGTGCAAAGAATTTAGGAAGTTAAAGAATTGTTGCGCTTGTACCGCATTATCAAAGACTGCTATCGAATCATCAACGAAGCGTCGATAGAAAATTGGCTTGAGATGAGTGGGAGATTGTCTAAAAATTACACTTTCTAAATGAGTCATAAAAAAGTCAGCTGCTAGCGGTCCGACTGGTGATCCCATCCCTACCCCAGCAGCTGACTTTTTATGACTCATTTAGAAAGTGTAATTTTTAGACAATCTCCCACTCATCTCAAGCCAATTTCTATCGACGCTTCGTTGATGATTCGATAGCAGTCTTTGATAATGCGGTACAAGCGCAACAATTCTTTAACTTCCTAATTCTTTGCACCCCAATATAACGTTACAATGGAAACTGAGCAAAATGGCTCCCTCCCTTCTTAGATCTTTTAATTTCGAAAAACGGTGATTCTATTACTACATCAGTTTATAGGAAACCCACTTTCACTGGTTTGGGCATGAATTTTTTTAGTTTTACTGATTTCAACTATAAGATGTCTTGTATTAAACTCTCCTGTTCAGAGGATATAATTTGACCTCTAATTTTACCTTACTTAATGATGAATTTAATAATCTAAGATCATACTTTACTAATAATAGTTTCCTGTTCAATATGTAGACAAACTAATTAGATCCTTCTTAAATAATGTTTATAGCCCTCAACTTCCATGTATTACAGTGCCGAAGGATATAAATATTTCTTGGTACCTGAAATGGGTCCCTTGAATAAGGAGAATTTAAGCTTAAATTTACAAAATTGTTAAGGAAATTTTTTATCATACTGATTTCCGCATCATATTTATTAATAAAACGTCTTTAGGTAGCTTTTTCTCAGCGAAGGATCGAACCCCTGACTCGTTGCGTAGCGGTGTTGTGATATTTATTTACCTGCCCTAGGTGTCTCCTTGGGAATTACATCGGCAGCACTGTTCGCTCTCTCAGGGCTAGATTTTATTCGCATATGGGAATAAGTGGCCGAACAGGTAAAATTTTAAAAACTAAGGAAGCCTCCAGCATACGTGAACATAGCATCAAATGCAAAATTGATGTCACTTTAGACAATTTTAAAATTCTGGTTGTAATACTTGTCCCAACTCATAAGAATTTTAGAATCCCTTTTCATTAAAGCATTGTCCCCTAGTCTGAATGTTGACTCATCGTCCGTCCTCTCAATCTGCTATGATCCCTCCTCCTTCCCCAATTCCTTATAATCCCTCCTTCCCCTATCTCCCTCGCCATCTTTCATTCCGTCTCCTCTGCTCAAATTAGTCGGCCTCGGATACTGCTGTGTAAGGTAGATAGCTCCATTGTTCCAGTGTACTATTGGTAATTTTTCCAGTGTATTAATTTCACATTTACTACATGTATTTAAAAATAACTTCTTAATTTTGATATGTAAATCTGTATAACTTAGAACTTAACCTCTTTTCTCAGTCTTTTAAAATTTGTCTTTACGAATAGGTTATAGAAATTTCTGTTTGTTTTTCATTCAATATGATTTTAATTTCACATTGTTATTAACAGCCTGAAGATGAGCGTATTGCTCGAAACGTTGCGCAATAAAGAAGACTTTTCATGGCATTTACATTTCTCCTTGTCATTGGATTTCTACTAATATTAAATTGAAGCTCTGTAGAAAGCAACCCGCATAATTATATTTTCAAGGTATGGACAAGATGGCCTAAGGGCTTATCGCCATGTTGGAAGACTTCACGAAAGTTTCTCAAGTCAAAACTGGACTGTTATTTTCTTGAAATGTGTCGGACTTGCAGGATTTTCCCGAAATTTGTTTACTTCAAACTCTACCGTGATAATCTATATGACTCTGAATTTTATCAATCGTCCCTGGAATATTTATTAAATAATGAAATTAATTATAAAATCAAAATATCAGATTCGCATAACAAGTCTCTTGGGCATTATATAACTACTCTTAAAAATACCTTGTCGTTGTTGGACTATTTATTAATAATTTCTCTTGTACAACGTGAACTAGAAAAATTTCACTCTACCATCTTGGAAACACATGAACGTAAGTTAAAGGCTTGGAATGAATTCACAAATTTTTTCATTCAGAGAAGGTAATTTCGAATCTTTCTAGTTACACACTCTCCCCTCGGGAAAAGTTTTTACTGTCACTTGGTTTGCAATTAAGCTTCCGTTGTTTCAAATATATAAGCCCTCGTTTTTCTTTACTTTGAAAAATTTTTCAATGGCTTGAAAATGTTCCCCGTGGGGGATTTCAACAATCTCAAATGTCAGTTCTCAATTTAACTCAAGAATTTTTTCTTAAACTTAGAAATCTTAAATTTCAATCTTTCATATTTAGGAAGAGTGTTTGCAGTGTATTAAGAATTTGGCAAAGAACCAGGAGATTGTTGTGACTAGACCAGACAAGGGTAACGGAGTGGTATTTGAATAAATCGGACTACATAAACAAAACTAATGAAATCCTAAGTGATCTTACTAAATTCAAACAAATTCTAGAACCTGTAAATAAAGTCATTGTAAGGTTAGAAGACCAGGTAATAGATTTCTGTCACGACTAAAGTCCTTAAAGATAATAAAAATGATACTTACTCTCAGTTGTTCGCATCTGGTGCTAATCTTGCTCAATTATACTGTCTGCCTAAAATCCATAAAGCTGGAACACCTCTCCGTCCTATTTTAGCTTCGTATAACTTACCCACCTTTCAATTGGCAAAATTTGTTGTTCGTCTCCTGTCCCCCTTTGCGAAAAGTTTACACTATAAATAACTCGTTTGAATTCCAAAAAGAACTCCTGGGTAAAAACTTCGATTCAAAAGTTTTTGTCAGTTTTGATGTAAAGTCACTTTTCACAAATGTACCTGTATCTGAAACTATTGCCATTATTTTAGATAGGGTTTTTAGCTCAGTTGATAATTTCATGGTTTTCATTGTCTCATTGAAGCTTTTAGAATTGGTCTTCAAACAATGCTATTTCACTTTCAACAATAAGGTTTACCAACAAATTGATGGGGTAGGGATGGGATCACCAGTCGGGACCGTAGCAGCTGACTTTTTTATGACTCATTTAGAAAGTGTAATTTTTAGACAATCTCCCACTCATCTCAAGCCAATTTTCTATCGACGCTTCGTTGATGATTCGATAGCAGTCTTTGATAATGCGGTACGCGCAACTTCTTTAACTTCCTAAATTCTTTGCACCCCAATATAACGATACAATGGAAACTGGCAAAATGGCTCCCTCCCCTTCTTAGATCTTCTTTAATTTCGAAAAACGTGATTCTATTACTACATCAGTTTATAGGAAACCCACTTTCACTGGTTTGGGCATGAATTTTTTTAGTTTTACTGATTTCAACTATAAGATGTCTTGTATTAAAACTCTCCTGTTCAGAGGATATAATTTGACCTCTAATTTTACCTTACTTAATGATGAATTAATAATCTAAGATCATACTTTACTAATAATAGTTTTCCTGTTCAATATGTAGACAAACTAATTAGATCCTTCTTAAATAATGTTTATAGCCCTCAACTTCCATGTATTACAGTGCCGAAGGATATAAAATATTTCTTGGTACCTGAAATGGGTCCCTTGAATAAGGAATTTAAGCTTAAATTTACAAAATTGTTAAGGAAATTTTTTTATCATACTGATTTCCGCATCATATTTATTAATAAAACGTCTTTAGGTAGCTTTTTCTCAGCGAAGGATCGAACCCCTGACTCGTTGCGTAGCGGTGTTGTATATTTATTTACCTGCCCTAGGTGTCTCCTTGGGAATTACATCGGCAGCACTGTTCGCTCTCTCAGGGCTAGATTTTATTCGCATATGGGAATAAGTGGCCGAACAGGTAAAATTTTAAAAACTAAGGAAGCCTCCAGCATACGTGAACATAGCATCAAATGCAAAATTGATGTCACTTTAGACAATTTTAAAATTCTTGGTTGTAATACTTGTCCCAACTCACTAAGAATTTTAGAATCCCTTTTCATTAAAGCATTGTCCCTAGTCTGAATGTTGACTCATCGTCCGTCCCTCTCAATCTGCTATGATCCCTCCTCCTTCCCCAATTCCTTATAATCCCTCCTTCCCCTATCTCCCTCGCCATCTTTCATTCCCGTCTCCTCTGCTCAAATTAGCGGCCTCGGATACTGCTGTGTAAGGTAGATAGCTCCATTGTTCCAGTGTACTATTGGTAATTTTTCCAGTGTATTAATTTCACATTTACTACATGTATTTAAAAATAACTTCTTAATTTTGATATGTAAATCTGTATAACTTAGAACTTAACCTCTTTTCTCAGTCTTTTAAAATTTGTCTTTACGAATAGGTTATAGAAATTTCTGTTTGTTTTTCATTCAATATTGATTTTAATTTCACATGTTATTAAACAGCCTGAAGATGAGCGTATTGCTCGAAACGTTGCGCAATAAAGAAGACTTTTCATGGCATTTACATTTCTCCTTGTCATTGGATTTCTACTAAATATTATATATATATATATATATATATGAAAATTATTTCACGAAAGTAACACGTGAAAAATATTTATGATGAATAAAACCACGAAGGAAAGGAAACACAGAATGGTGCTCAAGCGCTTTCGTCTAATGACATCCTCAGGAACACTGAAGTACATAAAAGGGTTACAGCCTATATATAGGTTACAGAAAGAAAAAAATAATAATATACACATATATATATATGGGAATGAACTCAGAATGGTCCCCTGAGTTTTTTATGATACACACAGACAGTGCATGGAACAAGGAACTCTTCTGGGATAATTAAATCCACTATAGTCCGAATAAGTAATGGTAAATGACAAATACCATAGTTTTTCTTTTTCATGATGCTAGCACGACGTGTATCATATATATATATATATATATATATATATATATATATATATATATATATATATATATATATTAGGGTGCCACATAAAAATCATTTTTTGATTTTTAGGACGGCCCTTTGTGGGATTGTTAGGTTGGGTGAAAAAGCCCTGAATATGAAATTTTAGCCAAATTGAAGGATATTTAGGGGTTCCGCATCGACCATCTCTGGCGTACCACGTGTCAGAAGTAATGAGTTTCTCCAAGAAATTGCTCCAGCTCCAAGGGGTAAAGTAACATGTACAATGTCAATATAAATGCTATCATATACCATGGCGTAGAGGACAGTCACAGCTATATTTCCATAGCATTAAGTTTATTCCATCTCCAATATTTTTTTTTATATTAATATTTTTGTCGCGGTTCAAAAGTTTTTTTTCAAAGTTTCACCTTAATACGTTTATGCTTTGTAATCCAAACCACACCAACCGGCAACCAGCTTATAACAACACAATACGCAACTAGCAAACAGTGCAAACACCTTAACAATATTGTTCAACATTATTTCATAATTAATTGGAATAAACTTGTCCCACCATGCCTGGGTAGCAGGATACTATTCTCTGTGTGTAATGTTATTAATAATACAAAATCATTAAATCAATTTCAATTTTATTGCAACAAAACAACTTAATATTATTAAAATAAAAAACATTTTATTCCGTATTAATCATAGTAATATACTGAGCCTACTGGCCATATAAATCAAAATAATAACTAAGAAATAAAGTATATACGATTATACATTGTTATACAGGATTAATAGGAGTAACACCCTATAAAAATGAAGCAAATTCAAATATACCATAAAGTACTCCCAAACCCGTTAAGGATTTCCGCTGCGGGCGCTCGGGTGCTCTTTGCGGTGCTTCTCAACGACTTGCATCAAGTACTGCCGTTGCTCCTCGTCCTTGGTGAGTGCGAGATTGTAGTTCTGCATCAGCGCGACCCCTCGCTCCGCCCGGACATTGACAACGCTCAACGTAGAGACACGGCGTTTCCCCGCCAGGTAGGACGCATTGTTCGACCAGGTAGCCGGCTCCAACTCTAGGAAAGAAGTATTGATCGCGAGCCGCTCGAAAAGAAGCGTGCTGGATGTCGTGCAAAAGTCTGCGACTGTCTTTCGCTCGAGCTCCTCCGGGCAGACGTCCAGGGCAATGCGCTTGGGTGGCTCCTCGGTGCCCTCGACATCCTTGATGGCCGTCGCAATTCGACTCTTCTCCTCCAGCGGAGTGTCGTCATCGAAGAGAGCGAGGGCGGCCAGGTGTTCACTCAGGTACCAGAGATGTCGTCGAAACACAGGGGAGGTAGCCTTGGACACGTCCTTGTCCACCTTGTCGTAGTCAACCAGCGCCTTGAGCATCGCCAGGTCAGTTCGAGGGGCAGCGGCGGGAAGGGGCGCCGTAAACCAGGCCGGAATGTAAACCAGCAGCGCAAAGTTTACGAAGCGCAGGATGCCCCGGGCCTCGCGAGCCTTAATGGGGAGCTGCTGCCGGAAGAGGTGGAGCTTGATGGCGTATATCACTTTGGCCATCCACCGGGCGCGGTGGAGTGCGCCCGGTCGCATGAAGCGCACACCTCGCTGGGGGACGCCTCCAAGCGCTATGATCGCCAGCTCCAGGAGCTCTCGGTAGTCGTCCCGCGGCTGGCCCTTGGTGATGTGACCCTTGAAACGCGCGATCAGATCGTCTCGCGCCTTGAGCAGCGGCTTAGTAAGGTCTTCCTTGGAGATGGCGCTGAATTGGTCGGTGCAGACGGATTGCCAGCGCTCCTTCAGTCGCGAGAACAGTTTAATGTCAGGACCAGAGGAGGGGCCCATGCACTCGATGAAGGCTTTCTCTGCCACCAATTCTAGCATGTGGTGCCGACAGGCCAGGTTCAGCAGCTGGCGGTGAAGGCCCTGCTCGATGAAGACGCAAGCGCCCGAAACGACGCCCGTGTTGGCAGCTGTCGTGTCAAAGGAGAGCCCGACGACACGATCAGCGATTCCCCAGTCATCCAACGAGTTCAGCACAGCATCTGCTTGGGCGCGACCAGTTCCAGCAGGCAGCTTCGGCACGGAGAGAAGTTTGTCGACGCCGTCGCCGGACACGACTATGGCGAGGCGATCGACCTTCTTGCCGCTGAAGTCGGAGACCATCTTCCCGTCCCAGTGAACGATGAGCGGGACACTGGGATCGAACGTCATCTTCACTTCTTTGGCGATTTCCCCTCGATGACGCAATCGCCAACGCCGAATCGTCTCGTGACTGAGAGCCAGTTCATCTGTGTCTTGAATATCCAGACTGGAAGCAGCTGCTTTCATGAGTTGAACGGCTCCACGGTTGCTTGTTTTGGTCCGGTCCAGTGCCGACGCTAGGTCTTGAGTCATAATGTTCTTTTTGCGACGGCGCTTTGTAGGTGGATTGGTTTCCTCTTCTGTCGAGCAATTAGGCGACGACGACGAGTTTGATGATGTAAGGGTTGCTGTTGCCAGTGATTGCTCTGATTGCTTTTGGCGTTGCCTTTCTTTGGCAGCTTCACGCGCGGATGCACGTTGCTCAATTCCAGTGAGGATTTTGTCCACCCCGGACATGACACCACGGCGACCCTTTTCGCGTTGAGCAAGAAGGAAGTCGCGATCCTCCTGGATGGTGATGACGGAGAGGGCGTTGTCGAGAGCCACGTCAAAAATGTCATCGAGTCCCTCGGTGAAGGCCGCCCTGGCTGCCTCACCTGTGGCGCCGGACCGCTTCCGGCTGCGCTGCAGTGCCTGCCAATTGTCGTAAAGTCTAAGCAGTTTTCGCGCGGCGCTTTTGGAGGTCATGGTCGGGATTCTGGCCATAGCCCAGAAAGTATACACCTCGACGATCACATTACGCGCCGCCTCGGCTAGAAGTTGTTTTTGCACCTTATGAAACTGTATAAACCGGCGAAGCACTTCACCATTTGAAGGTAACCTGTTTCCCGTTAGGGGGCTTGGGTTGGCGTGTCCGATTAGCCATATCTCGGTCTTGGATCTCAGTGAGCTTGCGGTAGCCATCACGAGATGATCACGCGTTGAATGCGTGAAGGAGACTGATTGACTGAAGACTGTGACAGTGTGACTCACCACACTAACCCGGCGTTGCGCTGTTGCCAGATCTCAATGCTGAAAAGTAGTGAAAATATATACAATGAGAAGCAAATATTAATTATAAATATTTAAATTTATGAAATGCATAAATTATAGCAATATATATGCAGGGTTGGCTGGTTTAACCCAAATGGTTTAAACCATTGGTTTAAACCATGGTTTAAACCATTTAAAAAAAACCATGTTTTTCTGGGTTTTTTGTTTTTTTATAATTTCAATTTTTACAACACAAATTATTTAATTCATAAACTAATAGCTCTAAAACTAAAACTTATATTTATATTGATAAGACCTAAAAACCATCAGTTCAGGGTAGCCTAGTATGTACGGTAGTATATAATATAGCTACCTTGCACTAGCAGGCCTATTTAATAGTGGCATTGCACATAAAAGGATTGAAGTTACCTGTATCAATTACATTATAAACGCATGTAGCTACAAATATAAATGTTGTTATTAGGTTTATTTTCATTTTTGTGAAGTTAGCACTTCTTACATCTAACATCTTCCAATTAAAAAATGAGACAGTCAGCAATTCTAATTTCTGAGTACCAGTACCTAATTGAGTTATCTGAGTTTTTTTTTTTTTTTTTAAAACCATTGTTTTTTTTTTTTTTTTTAAACCATGGTTTTTTTCAACCCTGTATATATGTAATAGTGCCATGGTTACAGGTTTCCCAGATAAATCCATTATTTCGAACACACGGTACAACAGAAACGGTCGATGCGGAACCTCTAAATGTACTTCGATCGGGCTCAAACTTCATATTTAGGGTTTTCTCATCCAACCAAACAATATGACTAAGGGCCATTCGAAATTTCCAAATTCTAAAAACTGCCCCTATAGAGTGTGGCACCCTAATATATATATATATATATATATATATATATATATATATATATATGCAATAAACGGAGAAGTAAAAATAAAAATTAAAAATTAAAGGATTATCAGAGAGGCATACAGATTTGTAAGGAAAAAATATCGATTTTTAGCACAAGATCAAATGAATTATAAAAATACAAATTTATACTGGAAATCTACACGGGTTTTAAACACTGCCTTTATGGTTAAGTTTCGATGTATATAAAAATAAATGAAAATTAAAAGTTAATAAAGTAGCATACAAGTTTACTAAAGATTTAGCGTTCTACCCTTCTTATCTAAATCTGTTTGAAGGAATTCAAAACAACAGGATCGAGTTGAAAAAGACCTTTGCTTATGTTGAAGTTATTTGAAAGTTGGATAATGGCAGACTCAAGAATATTTCTATTAACAATGTTGCTAGAGTGGAATAAAACTGAAGCATTATTCCAATCAATACAGTGGGATAACTCTGACAAATGGACAAAAAGGGCACTGGACAACTGTCCTGTTCTAACGGAATATTGATGCTGTTTTATACGTGTGTGCAAATCCTTTCCCGTCTGACCTATGTAAAAGGAATCACATTGTTTACAACCAATTTTATAGATAATGCCTGAATTATTGGTAGGGCTATTTTTTACTACGATATTTTTCACAATATTGTTATATGAAAATACTACATTAATATCCAAAAGTTTAAGTACATTAGCAATGCCTAAAAAGCCCGGGAAAAATGGAAGTACTAAAATATTTTTTGACAAAGTACGAGTGTTATTATTGACACGATAGAAAGTTCGTTTTGCCTTGTTGAGACAAGATTCCATAAACGCAGATGGATAACACAGATCACTTCGAATACCGTTGATTTTTTCCAATTCGGCATCGATGTATTCCGGACTGGCGATCCTAAGGGCGCGGAGAAACATTGATGAAAAAATGGCCTTCTTAGTGGGGGTGTCATGTCCTGAGTAAAAGTGTACGTAGAACAAATTGTTTGTTGTTTTCCGATAGATACTAAACTTAAAACCTGGGCTTTCCCTATGTACACGCACATCCAAAATGGGATTGAATTGTCTTGTTCCACTTCTAAAGTAAACTTAATGGAGGGGACTTGATCATTTAACTGAAGGAGGAAGTTATCCAGGTCACGATTCATGGGCCAGATACACAAAATATCGTCGACGTACCGCAACCAAGGGATGCCAACCCCCATGATTCTCGGAAAGTAAGTAATTTCGAAAAACTCCATATAAATATTGGAGAGGAGGGGCGATAAGGGGTTGCCCATGGCCATCCCAAAAACTTGTTGATAATACTCGTCATTGAAAGTGAATTTACAGTCTTTGATGCAAAGCTTAATAAGTTCCAAAACAATGTGTGAAGGTAGTGGCAGGTCATACTTATGTAATTAAAAGTCTCATTCGAAATAGTCAATGGAGTAAAAAAGCAAGCTCAAAGTGTGTTTTGAACCTTTCTTCGAAAAACATTAGTGACGATGCAAAAAGTGCCCTTGGATATGGTATGTCCTTTTTTATTGTTAAAAAACCTTCGGCTTTACAAATTTGTTACAGTCTCGCGTGTTTTGAAAAACAGTGTAATCTCCCTCAGTATTTGTTTAACATAGTTAAAGGCCTCGTTTATAGTGCGGCGAATAGTAATTACGAAGATAACTTTCCTAAACGTTTTCGCAATAGCCTCTCACAATTAAAAAAAGATGGGGAGCTCCATATTACTAAAGCAGACAAGGCTAACACCATAGTTATTATGGACAAAGTGGACTACATCGGAAAGATGAACGAGCTTCTCCAGGACCCCGCCACATACAGCAAACTTAGGAAGAACCCGCAGGATGACGTCATCAAACCATTTAATGTGGCTTGAAACGCATTCTCAAAGATCATAAGGACTTAATTCCGCTTTTCATGTCCACTTCACCTTCTCTGCCCTACCTTTACGGTCTTATTAAAACCCACAAACCTGGCAACCCTATGCGCCCTATTATTAGCTCGGTGGGCTATATTACTTATAAACTCTCCAAATGGCTTGTCAAAGTCCCGTCCCCCATTCTCGGAACTATCTCTGATTCACATGTAAAAAATTCCATGGATCTTACTGAAAAATTGAATAATGCACGTACTGAAACTAACGATAGATTGATCAGTTTTGACGTTTGTTCTTTGTTTACAAAAGTGCCGATTG
>JAJOZX010000844.1:362500-412500 GCA_023014485.1 Bathynomus jamesi
ATAATGCCTGAATTATTGGTAGGGCTATTTTTTACTACGATATTTTTCACAATATTGTTATATGAAAATACTACATTAATATCCAAAAGTTTAAGTACATTAGCAATGCCTAAAAAGCCCGGGAAAAATGGAAGTACTAAAATATTTTTTGACAAAGTACGAGTGTTATTATTGACACGATAGAAAGTTCGTTTTGCCTTGTTGAGACAAGATTCCATAAACGCAGATGGATAACACAGATCACTTCGAATACCGTTGATTTTTTCCAATTCGGCATCGATGTATTCCGGACTGGCGATCCTAAGGGCGTGGAGAAACATTGATGAAAAAATTGCCTTCTTAGTGGGGGTGTCATGTCCCGAGTAAAAGTGTACGTAGGACAAATTGTTTGTTGTTTTCCGATAGATACTAAACTTAAAACCTGGGCTTTCCCTATATACACGCACATCCAAAAATGGGATTGAATTGTCTTGTTCCACTTCTAAAGTAAACTTAATGGAGGGGACTTGATCATTTAACTGAAGGAGGAAGTTATCCAAGTCACGATTCATGGCCAGATACACAAAATATCGTCGACGTACCGCAACCAAGGGATGCCAACCCCCAGGATTCTCGGAATGTAAGTAATTTCGAAAAACTCCAAATAAATATTGGAGAGGAGGGGCGATAAGGGGTTGCCCATGGCCATCCCAAAAACTTGTTGATAATACTCGTTATTGAAAGTGAATTTACAGTCTTTGATGCAAAGCTTAATAAGTTCCAAAACAATGTGTGAAGGTAGTGGCAGGTCATACTTATGTAATTAAAAGTCTCATTTGAAATAGTCAGAGGAGTAAAAAAGCAAGCTCAAAGTGTGTTTTGAACCTTTCTTCGAAAAACATTAGTGACGATGCAAAAAGTGCCCTTGGATATGGTATGTCCTTTTTTATTGTTAAAAAACCTTCGGCTTTACAAATTTGTTACAGTCTCGCGTGTTTTGAAAAACAGTGTAATCTCCCTCAGTATTTGTTTAACATAGTTAAAGGCCTCGTTTATAGTGCGGCGAATAGTAATTACGAAGATAACTTTCCTAAACGTTTTCGCAATAGCCTCTCACAATTAAAAAAAGATGGGGAGCTCCATATTACTAAAGCAGACAAGGCTAACACCATAGTTATTATGGACAAAGTGGACTACATCGGAAAGATGAACGAGCTTCTCCAGGACCCCGCCACATACAGCAAACTTAGGAAGAACCCGCAGGATGACGTCATCAAACCATTCAATAGTGGCTTGAAAGCATTCTCAAAGATCATAAGGACTTAATTCCGCTTTTCATGTCCACTTCACCTTCTCTGCCCTACCTTTACGGTCTTATTAAAACCCACAAACCTGGCAACCCTATGCGCCCTATTATTAGCTCGGTGGGCTATATTACTTATAAACTCTCCAAATGGCTTGTCAAAGTCTTGTCCCCCATTCTCGGAACTATCTCTGATTCACATGTAAAAAATTCCATGGATCTTACTGAAAAATTGAATAATGCACGTACTGAAACTAACGATGGATTGATCAGTTTTGACGTTTGTTCATTGTTTACAAAAGTGCCGATTGACGATATGCTTGACTTTCTCTCCCAAGAATTACATAAGTATGACCTGCCACTACCTTCATACATTGTTTTGGAACTTATTAAGCTTTGCATCAAAGACTGTAAATTCACTTTCAATAACGAGTATTATCAACAAGTTTTTGGGATGGCAATGGGCAACCCCTTATCGCCCCTCCTCTCCAATATTTATATGGAGTTTTTCGAAATTACTTACATTCCGAGAATCCTGGGGGTTGGCATCCCTTGGTTGCGGTACGTCGACGATATTTTGTGTATCTGGCCCATGAATCGTGACCTGGATAACTTCCTCCTTCAGTTAAATGATCAATGTCCCCTCCATTAAGTTTACTTTAGAAGTGGAACAAGACAATTCAATCCCATTTTTGGATGTGCGTGTACATAGGGAAAGCCCAGGTTTTAAGTTTAGTATCTATCGGAAAACAACAAACAATTTGTCCTACGTACACTTTTACACGGGACATGACACCCCCACTAAGAAGGCCATTTTTTCATCAATGTTTCTCCGCGCCCTTAGGATCGCCAGTCCGGAATACATCTATGCCGAATTGGAAAAAATCAACGGTATTCGAAGTGATCTGTGTTATCCATCTGCGTTTATGGAATCTTGTCTCAACAAGGCAAAACGAACTTTCTATCGTGTCAATAATAACACTCGTACTTTGTCAAAAAATATTCTAGTACTTCCATTTTTCCCGGGCTTTTTAGGCATTGCTAATGTACTTAAACTTTTGGATATTAATGTAGTATTTTCATATAACAATATTGTGAAAAATATCGTAGTAAAAAATAGCCCTACCAATAATTCAGGCATTATCTATAAAATTGGTTGTAAACAATGTGATTCCTTTTACATAGGTCAGACGGGAAAGGATTTGCACACACGTATAAAACAGCATCAATATTCCGTTAGAACAGGACAGTTGTCCAGTGCCCTTTTTGTCCATTTGTCAGAGTTATCCCACTGTATTGATTGGAATAATGCTTCAGTTTTATTCCACTCTAGCAACATTGTTAATAGAAATATTTTTGAGTCTGCCATTATCCAACTTTCAAATAACTTCAACATAAGCAAAGGTCTTTTTCAACTCGATCCTGTTATTTTGAATTCCTTCAAAACAGATTTAGATAAGAAGGGTAGAACGCTAAATCTTTGGTAAACTTGTATGCTACTTTATTAACTTTTAATTTTCGTTTTATTTTTATATACATCGAAACAACCATAAAAGGCAGTGTTAAAACCCGGGCAGATTTCCAGTATAAATTTGTACTTTTATAATTCATTTGATCTTGTGCTAAAAATCGATATTTTTTCCTTACAAATCTGTATGCCTCTCTGATAATCCTTTAATTTTTAATTTTTATTTTTACTTCTCCGTTTATTGCATATATATACAGTAGGGTGGGCGGAAAGTAGCTCCCTATTTTGGATTGGTAAAAAAATACGTATATTATCCATTTATTTCAGAAGAAATAATATGAAAAGGTAGGCATACATGGTAGGTTTTCTTTAAAATTCAATCTGGGCTCCAACTCTTTCCACCAGCTTCTGGAGCCGCCCAGGAATGCGTCCACTGACTTAGCAGGAACTCCGGCGGGATGGAGGACATGACTTCCCGAATTCGGTCCTCCAGTTCTTCCAATGTCCTCGGTTTGGTGCGGTAGACTTCTTCCTTTACCCACCCCCAAAGAAAGAAGTCGCACGGTGTCAAGTCGGGGCTCCTGGCTGGCCATTGATGTGGACCACGACGACCCATCCAACGCCCAGGGAAGTGGGCATCCAGCCACTCACGGACAACAAGAGCGAAGTGCGGAGGGGCGCCATCTTGCATAAATATCAGATCGTCGATGTTCTCCCATGTGCTGACAACCGGCCAGACCTCGTTTCGCAACATAGCAAGGTACCGCTCAGCATTCATGGTGTTGCGCAGAAGGAATGGGCCCACAACCTGATCTGAGGTCATACCACACCACACCGTTACACTGAACCGATTCTGCCGTTTTTCAGCGGTAACCATGGGATCCTCTCCTGCCCAGTAGTGGCAATTGTGGCGGTTGACAAAGTCTCCGACGTGGAACACCGCCTCGTCGCTCCAGAGGATGTTGCGGAAGAGATGGGGCCAGTCTTCATGCCAAGCCAGCATGATTTCCCCGAACTCCATGCGAATGTCGCAGTCCTCGTCCAAGAGAGATTGGCAGTAATGCGGCTTCCACGCACGCCAGTTCAGCTCCTTCTTCAGCACAGTTCGCACTGAGTAGCGGGAGAGTCCACTTTCCCGAGCTGCCTGGCGAGTTGACTTTCGTGGACTCCGTGCGAACATTTCCTGAACTGCCTGCACCGTCTCCTGGGCCCTGGATGTCGAAGGGCGACCACATCTTCGAACATCTGCCACAGACCCCGTGGTCATGAGCTTCGAGTGGCAATTCTTGATTGTTTTCGGGTCCACTTGGGTACGTGGTCCGTGAATGGCCCGCCACCATCTTTGAACTCGAACGACAGATTGCCAAACTTCGTACCGTGCCGCCAACTGGGCACGCTCCTGCAGTGTTAAACGCTCAGCCATGTTACCCTTCAATCTGAAATGAAAAAAAAAAATGAACGTTACAATTGTACCACTTTAGAGAACACACCATAACAATATAACAATACAATCACAATTTACATAATTTATATGTAATTTAAATTATGGGAGCTACTTTCCGCCACCCTGTATATATATATATATATATCAAAGCTATTGACTTCTCCTTAGGGAACCGGAGCTTACCGATGAAAGAAGGATCAACACAACGGCAAACATTTTCATTTATTTGTACATCAGACGTTTCGACAATCTTTTGTCATCATCAGTGAGTTAAGTCTTAAAACCTTAAACAAATTGAAAAGTGAAAGTTACATCAATACAATATTAAGACCATTAAAATTAAACCTTAAAGCAAAATGAAAATTGCATCATACAAAATTAAAACATTTAAATTTCATCACTATAAAACTAAAATTAAATTAAATTTCATCACTATAAAAACTAAATTAAATTACCTCAATAGGTAAATACACAATGTTTACATCCACCTCCATACTTGGCAAGTCTAAGTGAACACTGGGTGGTCAGAGGATTAGGAAGGGTATATCTGTGAAACACGGTTGGTTGTCAAAAGAGTCGTAATTTGTAGGATGAGCTATTATTATTAAGGGAGGGTTTGTTTCTATAGATCCGCAATTAGAAACCACAGTGATGAAACGACCATCCCCTTCACAAAACTCAGTTTGAAATTTTAACTAGATCCAATAACCTTACAGAACTCCGAATTTTAGAATCTTTGTACATCTATAGAAACAAACCCTCCCTTAATAATAATAGCTCATCCTACAAATTACGACTCTTTTGACAACCAACCGTGTTTCACAGATATACCCTTCCTAATCCTCTGACCACCCAGTGTTCACTTAGACTTTGCCAAGTATGGAGGTGGATGTAAACATTGTGTATTTACCTATTGAGGTAATTTAATTTTAGTTTTTATAGTGATGAAATTTAATTTATTTTAGTTTTTATAGTGATGAAATTTAAATGTTTTTAATTTTGTATTGATGCAATTTTCATTTTGCTTTAAGGTTTTAATTTTAATGGTCTTAATATTGTATTGATGTAACTTTCACTTTTCAATTTTGTTTTAAGGTTTTAAGACTTAACTCACTGATGATGACAAAAGATTTGTCGAACGTCTGATGTACAAATAAATGAAAATGTTTGCCGTTGTGTTGATCCTTCTTTTCATATATATATATATATATATATATATATGTATATTATTATTTTTTTGTTTCTGTAACCTATATATAGGCTGTAACCCTTTTATGTACTTCAGTGTTCCTGAGGATGTCATTAACGAAAGCGCTTGAGCACCATTTTGTGTTTCCTTTCCTTCGTGGTTTTATTCATCATATATATAGTATATATATACACAGGGTGATTCGTTTGGGTATGGATAAAATAAAATTGATGTGAAATGGAAACAATAACACTGTGTAGTTCAATATTTGGCAAACAAGATGGTAGATTGTGACAAACCTAATTAGTCTTCAACATGACCCCCCCCCCTTCCGGACACGACAGAGGTCATAATGAGAGGCTAATTCTTACAACCACCTGCATGTGGTTTAGTGAGAGACCCCGTTTCTTAAAATTTGCGGTACCACTGCACTATGGAGTCGTATTTAGAAGCTTTTCGAACACCATACACACGGCGAAACTCACGCTGTACCGCTGTCACACTCTCAAACTTAGCAAACCAAATGACACACTTCGCACGTTGTTGTGCATTCGCCGCCATCTTCGAAACTGGCACATGTTCTGGCAGTGGATGGCATAGCCTATTACAAACTTCCACATTTTATGACCATACATGCAACAGATGAGCGCTGTCACTTCTCGGTAGATTCTCACAGCGCTTTTATTTTTTCTATACCCAAACGGATCACCCTGTATTATTCAAAAAAAGCGTATATGTGCGTTTTATTAACCTTTACATAATTATTTTAAAAACCATGTTTACGTAAAAATGTAATAATGCAAATGAAATAAATAATCGTGTACAGAAAAAAATACTATCTTTGAGTTGTAAAAACAAAAAAGATGAATGGAAACACCGCTAAAATCCTACATCAAAATAAGACGACACACTTTGAAAATTTTGAAAAAGTTTCTTTGCTGGATGAGCTACGCTCCTCTATGGTGATGTGGTATGGTATTGCGGGTGGCACTAAAGACCATAATTATGTCGATGTTATTGGGCTGGTTGTAGGTCTGAGATGGGGTGGTGCTGGGTGTGATAGGCCCTATTCGCTTAATTTTAAGGTTTGGCAACGCCCCTACCCTCTTACCACCTTTCCCTAGCCCTTGCGCATCTTTTCGAGCAATGTTGTAAAATGTTGCGAATGATGCAATATGCTCTATTCCCTTTATTTTAAAGTTTGGCACCCCCCTCCCCCCTCCCCCTTGCAGGCCTTTGTGCATCTTTAACTGAAATGTTGCATGCAATGTTGCAGTGCACTCTACGGTTTTGCGCCCATTCTACTGATTCTGAGGAGGTATGCATGTAAAATGGGAGTACTCGTCTGTATTTCCAGTCTCCTAAATAGAAATTAAAATAAACTCCAAAGTACTCTGACTGGCTGTTTTATTTTTTCTACGAGTTATTTGAAAATAAAGGAGTTCGTGCGTTTAATGTGAATCTCGGCCACATACAGTCAGTCTTTACTTTACAAACGCTCGCTATACGAATTTTCGCTCATACGAATTAACCTAATTAACACCATTCCCAGCGGATACGAATGGCTTTCGCTGGTACGAACGCTACGAATGCGTGCCAAAATACCCGAACGTGATCGAACGTACATGACTCGGATATGGAGAGAAGCAGGAGTGTTTTCAGAGCTTTGGACAATTCAAAATTTTAAGTTGGAGAAGACAATCCAATGTCTCCCTCCGACTTCGTCCAGTAATCTCTCCCTCCTCCACCCTCAAAACCATTCCAATTAGCTGTTTGCTCTCCAATAAGCTTATAAGTACAGTATTATTTGATGTATTTTAATGTATTTACATGCATATGATATCTTTGATTGTGTTATCTGTGTACATTTTCACGAATATTTCCATAAGGGGGGGGGGGGTAACTCTGGAAAGAATTAATAAATTATAACATTGTTCCTATGGAATTCTTGAATTCGATATACGAATTTTCGAGATACTAACCGTTTTCGGGAACCAATTAATTCGTTAAAGCGAGGACTGACTATATATATATATATATATATATATATATATATATATATATATATATATATATATATATATATATATATATACTAGAGGCATCAATATATTTTGCCCACACTTTTTTCTTACCTAAATAATAGGCCATGGGGTTGAAATGTCTTTTGGGGCATAAGTTTGAACTTCCTGCGCTCCACATAACCGGATTTTTCCAGTTTGAACCTCCCCTCTCTGTATAAAACCGCTTTTAAACGCCCTTCTATAAAACCGATGGTTAACGCAGTTTCGAAAATGGCGTCTGACAGTGATGTTCGTCGTAAACAGAGAGCTGTTATCGAGTTTTTTAACCGCAGAGAAGGAAACAGTTGGAAATATTCACAAACGTCTACAAAACGTTTATGAAGATGCTGTTGTTGACCGAAGCACAGTTGGACGCTGGTCTAAACGTGCGAGATCATCGGAGAGAGGAGAGCCAGCCTCGATGATGAGCCTCGCAGTTGTCGCCCGGCATCGGCTGTGACATCTCACACTGTGCAACGTGCTAACAGCATCATTCGATCAAATCGGCGCGTCACATACAAGGAGCTATCACTGGAGCTAGGAATTAGTGAAGGAAGTGTGAAAAGGATAATTCAGCAACTGGGATACTCAAAAGTGTGTTCACGGTTTGTTCCTCGCGAACTGACTGAAGATCACAAAGTCCAAAGAAAAGAAATTGCTTCCGAGTCGTTGGTTCGATACGAGACAGAAGGGGATGACTTCCTTTCATGAATTGTGATTGGGGATGAGACTTGGGTACACCACTTTGAACCTGAAACAAAACGCCAATCCATGGAGTGGCATCACACAGACTTCCCACGCAAGAAAAAGTTCAAAATGACTCCCTCTGCAGGAAAGGTTATGGCCACCATCTTCTGGGACATGAAAGTTGTGATAAAGCGAGTTCGACCGGAGAGAAAGCTGGAAGACGTCCTTCTTTTGCACGATAACGCAAGACCACACAACATTTTGCAAACAAGAGAGGCCATCACAAAAATGCGCTTGACTGTGTTACCCCACCCTCCATACAGCCCGGATCTGGCACCTTCAGACTTCCATTTGTTTGGGCCAATGAAGGATGCTATTTGTGGAAGAAAGTTTCAGAGTGACGACGAGGTTGTTGAGGAGGTCAAGAGGTGGCTCCAGCGGAACCCAGAGGAACTTTTAACAGCAAGGAATAAAGACCCTTGTATCAAGGTGGAGGAAAGCCGTAGAAAAGGATGGAAACTATGGGGGAAAATAAAAACTTGTAAAAAAGGTATGTAACTACTTGTATACAAAATTTCTGGAACTTACAAGGAAACTTGAAAAGAAAAAAAAAAGGTGGGGCAAAATATATGGAGTGGACCTCGTGTGTGTATATATATATATATATATATATATATATATATGTTAAACACAGACCGTGCATGGAACAAGGAACTCTTCTGGGAAATTACATCCACTATAATTCGAATAAGTAATGATAAATGACAAATACTATAGTTTTTCTTTTTCTTTCTCCCACTGCAGAGGAGAGGCGTTCGATTACTCGAACTATAGTGGATGTAATTTCCCAGAAGAGGTCCTTGTTCCATGCACGGTCTGTGTTTAACATATAAGTTTCTCAGGGACCATTCTGAGTTTGTGTGTATATATATATATATATATATATATATATATATATATTCGAAGCCAGTGCCAGTGACGCTTGTCAGTTTTGGGCTCCTTCTTACTATCAAATTAACAGGGTTTAAATTCAGTGAACCGTTGTTACCTCTCCAATAAAATTTGTAAGTGTGCCATGATTACCCAGTTACAATCTCATTAGATGGTCCACAATACTTAATTAATAATAATACATATAATATGGTGCCCGGACAGTTCGCTACTGGACATTTCGCTACTGGACGTTTCGCTACCAGACATTTCGCTACTGGACGTTTCGCTACTAGGACATTTCGCTACCGGACATTTCGCTACCATATATAAATTTACCAGTAAGTAAAATTAAAAAGGTAATAAAATTTATTAAAAAATTACGAGCATTATTAAATGAATACAAGGATTATTAAATGATTACATGAATTACATAAATTATTACGCATGATTACACGAATTATTAAAAGAATTTTATATTTTAAAAAGAATGAAAGAATGCATAAAACATTTGATACAATAAAATATCTAAAAATATTTAAGATTATGCGCAATAGCGCGAAGGAATTCCAGTTTATTTCCAGAATCGTATCTTCTCAGTAAATTATGGATCCTCTGCTCACAGTCCCTATACTTTTTCTTCTTCTGAGTTGCGTTTAGGTTAGGTTAGGTTAGTAACCAAAAGGGGAGAGGCAGAGGGATCAATGTTAAATGTCGGTTTTTATAAAAGAGATTCTAAAATTCTAAACATTCTAAGAGAAGTGTCATCAGATGATGAGGCTAAAATTTTAAAATGTTTATCCAAAAGGGCAAGATTGCAGGACTGGGCATGTTCTCTTATAGGAGAAAATTCTTTAACGACAGCGAAGTTAGATGCCGGTAGCGAAATGTCCGGTAGCGAAATGTCCTAGTAGCGAAACGTCCAGTAGCGAAATGTCCGGTAACGAAATGTCCGGTGCGAATTGTCCAGTAGCGAACGGTCCTAGCACCATATAATATAGCCTCAAAATTTTCTACGACATCCGGCACTACCTTCTTGGACCAAGAAGGTGGTAAACAATGACCTTGAAATAACGTGCATACGAACGAACGAACGAGCGAGCCCTTTAAAATTACGAACGAATGAACGAATGAACGAACGAAACGAATGAACAAGTGAATTTTAACTACATAAACTGTTCAAAATATTTTCAAAAGGCCAAGTAAAGGCTCTGAAATCTTAAATGAAAGACCAAGCAAATAGATAAATAGTTTTTATTACTTTAGATATATTTACAAACTTACGCGCTTACGTGATTTAAAGGGACAAGGAGTGGGCACTCCTAGCATCCCCTTCCCCTTCCCCTCTCCCGCCCCAAACCCACCATATACACTGCGAATCTTCCGTTTAATAGTAAAAGTTTTGACGTTGACCGCGGGAAATGTATATTTCATTACGGTATAATCGTACAGTGACTCCGCGTGTTTACTTTTTGTGTCATAGTTAGTAATAGTTACATAATTAATGTGAAAAGATGCCTGATCATCGAACCGTTGGTACCCCGAGCATGATTTAAAGGGACGAAAAGCGGGGCCTCCTATCGGCGTTCCCCCCATCTCCACCCCCAACCACCCCCCACCAGCTACGCTCCCCCGCAAGCCGTTAAAGATACAATGGGGTCGTGTGCTGAAAATCTTGAAGAAAATTCTTTGTTATGTTTTATATTTGACAAAGTAGATCATATTAGGTCAAACCTTCTCGTATCTGTCTGCCTTGATTTTTATGATTCGGAAGAAATAGAACATGCGAGGGTACAGTTAAACACCCTGTTCAGTGCTACCCTCCCAACTCGTAGAGGTAATTCTAGAAACTAGAATACCCTGAAAGACATAAATAAAGTGTCGACCCTCCGGGATAATGAGAACAATATTACCTTCTACGTTACTAATTTCCATAGAATACCAGTAATTTCTATTGGTGACGTAGACGTCTCGGTGCTCCTCAAACAGTACAATGAGGTACACAAGTCGATAGTTGAACTGAAACACCAACACGTGGTGTCAAATCAGAAAAATGCCATTTCGCTAGAACAATTCCGGTCAGAGTTAGATGCATTGAAAGTAGTTCAGCAAGTCAGATCTCCAAGAAGCACGTCGGGCAGCGAGGAAAACGAAATCCCCGCCCCCAACTCCCCCCCCTGAAGGTGGGGTGGAAACGCAGCATGCAGGGGTAGCGGTCAACCCCCCTCCCGTTCAAGAAAGGACACCTGCTCCCGATTTCACAATGAGGAACATGGACGGTCCAATGCCAAGAAACTAGGCATCATTGTCCTCTTCCCTACCTCCCACTGCAGAGCAGAGGCGTTCGATTACTCAAACGTCTCGCTCGGTGCGCAGTTCCTTCCCCTCCCACCGAAGAAGGAGGGGCACCCGCGGCCGTCAGGTTATAAACACCGCTAACCGACCCTCACCAAGCTACAGAGTAGGGGAGGGGCCTCCTATCCCCCAAAGGTCGTGCCACCCATCTCCCCTGAGGCGAACCCTGCCTCAGGGAGATCGAGGGAGGAGGACGGGTGGGTCACTGTTAACAGGCGCTCTTCCCGGAGGTTTCCTCAACCGGTCTCCGCGGCGAGGCCACCGATGGAGAATCTCACCCTCTTTGTGTCGCGAATTCAGCTCTCGAACGAGGCAAACGATATTCGACACATGATGGAAGAAGTCATTGATGAACACAGTATATTGTTAGTTAATAAACTAAACACAAAATCTCCGTATTATAACTCATTTAAAGTAATAATTAAAGGTGTAAATTCACATTTCAATCCGTATAATATGAGTCAGTGGCCAGACGGTATTATTGTTAAGGAGTTTATTCACTTTTCCAGGATTTGATAGCTGGCAAAATAATAATAATAATAATAATAATAATAATAATAATAATAATAGGCGCCCTAACGGTAATGCCTGAAAGTTGTACTGTGTATAATAATAATCTTACTAATAATAAATTTTCTATCAGTCATGGCGGATAACTTGTTGAAAATCGTCTCATATAATGTAAGGTCAGTGAGGAATTCAACTGTAGATGTTCATAAAATCTGTGACAGTGCAGATTTGATACACCTGCAGGAGCACTGGCTACCTAAGCAAGAGCTAAAATTCCTCTCTACCATCCATGATGACTTTATATACCATGCGTCATCAGCATTAGACTTGTCAGATGAATTAATGTACGGTAGGCTTTTTGGTGGTGTTGCTTTCTTAATAAGGAAAAATTTGTCAAATCATGTAAAATTTTTAACAAGCGATAATGTAAGGTTGTTAGGCATTGAATTACAAGTGAACAATGATTGCATATTAATTGTAAACTGCTATTTACCATACAACAACGGCAGTAATCTAGATGAATACATTGATTTGCTGTACAAAATTAAGTCATTATCAGATAACCCCAAATATTTTCACTGTATAATAATGGGAGACTTTAACGCGCATGTGAACTCGGAATTCTTTGTAGAATTGGGTAACATGTGCAAGTCGGCCAAATTAAGTATATAAGTGATGTAGATGTATTAGGGGTAACCAGTGGTAATTTTACATACGTTAGTGATATGAGTGGTACCAATTTATGCGCAACACGACTTAACAAGAACTCAATAAGTAAGAATAATCGCGTGGATTGGTCTAATGTTAATATGCAACAGAGAATAAAATATAAAGACAGAACAAGTCACCTCTTTAATAATTTAGAAATTTTTTATCTTGCCTGTAATAATCCTTGCTCAAATGATTCTCACTGTAAACTCGTAGATAGGTATTATAGTAAGATAGTATCCCTGTTAAGAGAAGCAGGAAGCCCCCTGATTAAATCTTACAACTATCATACTAAGATTATCCCTGGATGGAATGATTTTATTGCCCCCCTGAAGAGGGAATCGAAAGATGATTTGTGGTGCTTTCATGGTAGACCCAGATTAGGACCAGTATACATGAATATGTGTAGAAGTAGGGGTCAGTTTAAGGTGGCCATAAGGCGATGTAAACAGGAAGAAGAGTCTATTCGAGCATCATAATAACGATAATAACAAATTTTGGAAATTTGTAAAGAATCAAACGGGTGTAAAAAATGTACTCCCTCCGACAATCGATGGGGTGTCGGGGGAGGATGAAATTGCAAAGCTGTGGAAAAAACACTACTCTAACATCCTTAACAGTGTGAGTAGGGATAATCTTAAGATAGATTGCAGCGAAACGACTGTGGGAGGGACAAGAGAAAATACTTTGATATCAGTTCCTGAAGTAAAGAGGTTAATTAAAGAGTTAAAGGCTGGTTCTGCGTCAGGGGTAGGTGACTTATCGAATGAGCACTTAAAATATGCCAATGACGTAGTATGTCTGCATATATCATTGCTCCTATCAGCCATGCTGGCTCATAGCTATATCCCTGCAGAGTTCATGAGGGTATATATCTTGCCCCTGGTCAAAAATAAGTACAGAGACATTCTCTCCAGCAATAATTATAGGCCTATTGCTGTCGCTTCCTGATTCTCGAAACTACTAGAAAAACTTTTGTTTCTCCGATTAAATGATTTCCTATGGACATCTACTCAATTTGGTTTTGAAAGGTCCCACTCAACTGACCTGTGTATATATGTACTTAAAGAAACAATATCTAAATACATTGACAGTAATTCAACTATTTATAGCTGTTTCCTAGATATATGTAAGGCATATGAGAGGGTGAACCACAATATTTTACTTGAAAAACTAGAAGACAGGAAGGTTCCCATGTACATATTAAACGTATTGAAATTTTGGTATTCCCACCAATCTTTCACCGTTAGGCAGGGCAATGTACTATCCGAGTGTTTTGGCTCCTCTTGCGGGGTGAGACAAGGCTCCTTGCTCTCACCTATGCTGTTTAATGTGTGTATTGACGGATTAATTGCTTCACTTAATGAGACAACAGTGGGATTTTGTATAGATAACACAAGGATAAATAACTCGGTTTATGCCGATGATATGGTGTTAATAAGTCCCTCTGTTAAAGGTCTGGGTCGGCTACTAAAAGTCTGCGAAGTGTATTCGCAGAAACATGATATTCTTTTTAATGTTATAAAAACTAAGGTTATGCAATTTCATCCTAAAAGCTGTAATCAGCCAGCTGATATAAGGTTTAAAATGAATGGTGATGTAATTGAAGAAGTACAAGAGTTTAAGTCAGAGCTTTCCAAACTTTTAACGTTGGCGACAAACTATTTAAGCATAACAATTTTCACGACACATTAATTAATTTTTGTTATCAAATATCAAATATCAGATAATTTTTCAGTAGGTGGTTTATCTTGTAGCCGATTTTGGTGATAAAAAAATCAAAATTTTCAAAATACAAAAAACACTAATGTGTCGCGACACACCAGTTTGGAAAGCTCTGGTTTAAGTATTCGGGTCAAACTATTACCAGCTCCTTGAGTGATGACTCGGATATAACAAAACAATCTCGAAACCTTCGTGCTAAAACGAATATGACCATAAGGAACTTTCGATTCTGTACAAGTGAAGCTAAAGACACTCTCTTTCGTACTTTCTGCAGTAATATATACGGACAGCAACTCTTGGTGAATTATAAAAAAGTTTCTGCCAGAACCCTAAATTTGATGTACAACAGGTCTTTTAAACTCTTAAATAAATTACCCCCGAGATGCTCAGCTTCGTAAATGTTTGCTACCCGCAATGTCCCGAGCTTCCCGGAGGTAACAAGACGTGCTCAACACAGTCTAATGCAAAGAATTAAAAAATCAACCAACCTGATCATCCAAGCTATCCATGAGTCCTGCCATTTATCCTCTAAGCTATGGAATTCTTGGTACGAAAACGTCTGTCTGTTGCTCCACTTAACTTCGACATTACAGTATTATTTCTAATCAATTGTATATATTTCTATCCTTAGTATATGAACTGTCATTGTATTAATAATATTTGTCATATGGACTATAGTCTGCCAATAAACCTTTTCATTTTTATTTTCATTTTCATTTTCATATATATATTATATATATATATACTTTGTAACCTTGTAGATGTTTCATGTATCGATTTCTCCTCACACGCAGGTCAGGCTGATGGCCCCACCTCTAGACCTTGCCTGATGTAGGGGAGAGTTGTTAACTTAAGCTGTCCATCTCACATAGCCTGGCACACCTGACTCATCCAGGACTGTCCTGAGACAGGCTTCTAGTTTTCCTTTAAAAACTTCAACTTTGACATCAGTGGTGTTTCTTATTTCTTTAGGTAGCTGATTAAATAGTATTGGCCTTCCAAGCCAAGCTATTTTCCTTCATTTTCCTTCAGAGTTGAGGATGTCTCTTGTCTGGCCTTTACCTTGGGAACATTATACAGTACATTCTACTTTCCCTATTTTCCAGTGTTGTTTGGAAAGTTACCGGGTTTACTTTGAGATTAGGTATTAGTTTTCCATTATTTTCCATGTGTATATTGTGGTGTATCTCCCCTTCCCAACGAATACAGATTTATATGCATTTCTTTCTCAGTAAAATTAGTTCTTTGCAGTCATTTACTTTGGCTGTGAAATTTCTTTGAATTTCTTCTAGTTTATTATTTTATTTTTATTTACTGTATTTATTTACTTACTTATTATTTATTGGTATCGGGACGTCAACACTGAGCATTATTCAAGTTTTGGTATGATCACTGTTTCCAACAAGGGATAATTTCTTTCTTGTCCCTTCTTTTAAAGATTCTCAGTAACTGTCCCGTAATTCTTTTGGCTTTTTTATCGCTATCTTACTTTGAGTCTCAAATTTCGCATCATTGGTCATTATACTGTAACTCCTAAATCTTTAGTTTCAGTACTTCTCTGAATAAAAATGTTTGAGTAGCGTTTTTTATCACAATCTCGCAATTTCTTACTCCTCCAACACCCCATCAGTTGTTCGCATCCGTTTCCTTCTTAAACAAACTTTCAAATTGAAAGGTTGGGGTTCCCTGGGGTTGTCCACAGTGACCAAGTCGTAGTTGGTGGCAAACAAAAGTTGTTGACGCGTGGCTGCGTGAATGTTACTGTGATTTTATCCATCATTATAAAGGAGTTTCGAAATATAGATATTAGACATTATTACACAAAATGGTAGCGTAGACAGTTTCACCCACAAGTTTCAGAATTTTACACAAAAAAATGTTACACATTGGTAGATAGTTTGTGGACAGTTCCACATAGGATGTTACACAATGGTAGTGTGATTATCTTTTATGTTTATCTTATAAACTCTCGACTCAAAACTAAGGAACCGAACGTGCCATATACTATAATTACCACTTATTTAACGCCGTGTAGGCTGAAAATTATGAATTATTTAGTTATCAGTGTCAATATATATATATATATATATATATTGTATGCCTCGGTGATGTAGTGGTTAGCATTACTGACTACGATTCCACCGGCCTCGAGTTCGATTCCCTGTGACGGCAGGCAGTGCGCAGCAAACCCAGCTGTTCATCCTTTCATGCAATAAAAAAAATTGGGTGGTAGATAAATGAGTATCCTGGGTAGCCTAGTAGTTAAGACGTTGGGCTGCTGATCGAGAGGTCGTGAGATCGAGTCTGGACAAGGACTTTGTTATTTCTGACCACCATGGTGGGTCATAGTTCGTATTCCACGTTAAGCTGCAGGTCTAAGGTGAACAACAAGCTTGACCTTCGTCAAAATGAACAATTCGGGGGGAAGCAAAACCAAGATTAACCAAGGTCATATATAATATATATAATTCACTGTTGAAATTGAAACGATTAAGTTATTACTTTTAATCTTTTGTTCACAAAATTAAATTATTCAATTACGTTTATGTTATATACTGTAATTTAACCGAAAAGGCCTAGGGCAGGTCAAGGAAAGGCCCAGGACTGGGAGAAAGTTTATTCGTAAGCCCTAAGGGAAAATTAGACTGAATTTACTGACCAGGCTTCATAGTGAAAGTAAGCCCTATTTACCCACATCCTGGGTTAAGATGAAAATAATCAAAATAAAAAGAAGCGCCGTCCAGTCTCTCTCGTCTAATCTGCCTTAAAGGCGGGTTTACACGATGAAGGCACCTTGCGCAGGTTGAGTTGCGCAAGTCGCCACTTACGCAAGTAAAAATCAGCGGCCTGTTTACATAGAGCAAGTACATTATTGCGCAAGTAGCAGTCTGAGGTCACATTGTCATGGAGGGTAACGTGTTTGTTGCTGCTGCGGGAGTGCTCAGCGAAATATTAATGTGAAATTGAAAACGTGCGGAAACGTAAGAAAAGGAAAAGGCTTTGGGAACGTCAGTGGATAAGCGTAGAACCTTACTTGGTGCATCAAATACGTTGCTAAAGGAATTTCAGATAGAAGATCCCAGATCGTATTTCAATCACCTGAGAATGACTGTAGGGCAATTTAATTTTCTGCTAACAAAAATAAAAGGTGTGATCCAAAGAAATGATACAAACATGCGATCAGCGATTTCTGCTGAAGATAAACTGCATATAACGCTGAGATATCTGGCTTTTAGTGATTTCTTCTCGAGTTTGGCAAGTTTGTACAGAATTCCTAAGTGTACAATCAGCAAATTTGTGCCTGAAGTCTGCGATGCAATTTATGAAGCGCTGCACGAATTCATTCGGGTAAGTGAAAAGCAGACAAGCATTGTATTTTTTATGAATGAAAGCTGTATTTATCAAATGTCAATTGAACATTGCAAAGCCATAGATAAAATATCTGTGGCCACGTTTTGATCAATTGGAGCGGGTTCGGAATGTATATCGTTCAATGACGACGAACTTGGGGATGGGGAGCTTTGTGGAACGCCACATCAAAAGTTCGTCTAATCCTGTATTCATAAACAATTTTAGTGTTTAAATAGTACTTTGATATATATATATATATATATATATATATATATATATATATATATATATATATATCAAAGTACTATTTAAACACTAAAACTGTCTAATCCTGTATTCATAAACAGTTTTAGTGTTTAAATAGTACTTTGATATACAGGGTGTCCGAGAATTATCTGTACAATTTTTGGCTGTTATTAAAAGTCAACCATGAAGTGTAGAAATTCCAGTGTTGTCCCATTTTACAGAGAATCTCATTAAGTTTTTTCTGATACCACGTTTTGACAAGTTTTTTAGAAATGTACGCGGGTGACAGACATTGATGATTTAAAAGCAAGAATCACAGCTGCTATTGAGCGAATTGATGTGGATATGCTGCAGCGTACATGGCAACATTTGGAGTATCGATTGAATGTTTTGCGAATCACTAATGGTGCACATATCGAATGTTTGTAACAACGTTACTTTAATAAAAGAAACTTTTGAAAATACAGATTCTAAATAATCTTGTTTAAGAATTTTACGTGTGTTATCAAGAATTTTATTAAAAGATGAAATTGTACAGATAATGTTCGGACACACTGGAATTTCTAAAAAACTTGTCAAAACTTGGTATTAGAAAAAACTTAATGAGATTCTCTGTAAAATGGGACAACACTGGAATTTCTACACTTCATGGTTGACTTTTAATAACAGCCAAAAATTGTACAGATAATTCTCGGACACCCTGTATATATATATATGTATATATATATGTATGTATATATATATATATATATTTTTTTTTTTAAGTTCGGGAAGAACCGATTCGCCTCCATTTAAAAGGGCATATCTCGGCGGAAAAACAAAGAAAAAGTGAGAGGAAAGACAGGAAAAAGAAAGGGTGGAGGGGACAGTCGAAGTGGAAAAAGACCAAGGATGACAAGGACTGCAGGGTCGAGCCTCATCATCCTTGGGTGCTAGGGCCGGGAGGGCACGTGGAACCTCCAGGAACAAGCACATACAAACGAGCACAAAGAGCACTCAAGAGCACGAGCTTAGAACCCCCTTGCGGGGATATATATATATATATATATATATATATATATATATATATATATTATATATATATTAATTAAATTATTTAATATTGTTAAACAGGTAAAGCTAATTAAATAATATAAAACAGGAATTTGTAAAACTCATAGTATAAGGTATTTTAAAATTGTTTCTATGTCCCAGGATCAAGTGAAAAAACTAAAAAAAAAAAATTTCTTCCTAATGAGAGATGAAAATGTAATTCTGGATGGGGAAAAACAGCGCGCAGCGCATAGCGACAGTAAGTGAGGCAGTAGAAAACAATTTGTCGTAGAGAGAGGATCATATACAGTTCATCAGAAGGTCTTAGTTCCCCCTCCCTTGTCATTTTCATTTTAATATTTCCACTCGTGCCCGTGGGAAATGGTGCCCACTTTTAAGATGAACTGGAGACACTAAATTCAATTCAGTTCTCCCCTAGGGCCCTCGTAGCGGGTACTTTCTTTCTTTAGGCCCTAGGCCTATTCTTGTTCCTAACTAGGCCATATTCCACATTTCCTTAGGCCTATTTGAATTCCGATGAAGATCTAGTCCCGTTTATTAATTATATAATGTAAGAAATCTAATTTAATATGCGAAACTTAAGATTAACTATTAAAACTTTATTTTGTTTTGTAAAACAGTGAAAGTCTTAGTGTCGTTTAAAATTCGTGACAGAAACACGCTCATTATTATAAAGTAAGACCACTGTAAAGGTAAAAACAGTGAAAGTCACTTGGCTGCAGGGAGAAAAAGAGTGAGCTGAAAAAACATCCTCGTGTTCGCGGTACTAGACGTGTATTAATATTGACACACCCACCCACGAACGGGTAATGATTGATCAGTTACATTGGGAGGAACACCCCGGGAAAAAACGTCGCCCCGGGAGAAACCTCGAACCTTTCACTTCGACAAATTCACCAATCTTAAGCTGGGGTATTCAAAATGTCAGAAATCTACAAAGAATTGTATTTTTTCTTTTTAATGGAAAGCAGTATTTACAACGACATTGACTTTTAGTAGGAAAACATTTTGCCTCTACTCCAGCTAATTTATTTCTTTCCTATCACGAACCGTAATGGCTTAAAGGCTATCCTTCTCAAATTAAACCTCAGATCATGCACAATCATTTCTAAATTATCTAAATTTAAAACATATTAACATCCAGTTTGCAACAGAAATATAAAAGTACAATATATTACTATTTCTTGATATAACTATTATGAAAATTTAAAAAAACCTTCTGTACATCGATGCACAGAAGAGACTTCAACCGGAGTGAAAATCAAATTTTATTCATTTTCCTCCACCAAATGTAAAGAAAACTTATTTTGAACTGTGCTGAATAGATTATACAATATTTGTTCTGAGTATAAACTACAGTATTTGAATACATAAAAAATCTTTTTGTAGGAAATGGATTTCTAAGGCAATTAATATAAAGGAACAATGATAAGTTCTTCAGTAATATATGAGTATTTATACCTAAACTTAAAATGTGCAGCATACCTAAAAATAACGTATTTTAAACTCTCCCCTACATATAATCTGAAAACGTTGAGATGAAATAAGACTTCTCTATTTATAAAATGTAATAATAATAATATAATCAGATAGGGGGGCCAGAAGTTGGCACAAGGCTCAGGTCAAATTAATGCGGTCCATTGCGCTAATTCCTGGATTAATTACACTGTTCAACAAAGTTTTTCTCCTTTTGATAAATGTGAGTGATTCGTATGTTCTTTTTTACGCTGATTACGAAAATGAAAACAGATTTTTTCGATCACCGACAGTTTTTGAGAGATTTGCAATTTAAAGCCCTTTGAGATCGAGGTAGCAATCCTCAGTTTGCAACATAATACGAGATTTATTGTTAGTCATTTATTCTGTATAAAATCTTTATGACAATCCCCTAATTTCCCTAAAATTTGAAGACAAAATCAACCGTTTCCTCAGAAAACTGTGTGATCAAAATAAAATTTCGGAAGACATTTACAACTAAGTACGTTCTTCCGGCTCGTCCACAGGTACTGTTTACGACCTCCCCAAAATACACACACCTAATTTACTCATTAAACCCATCCTTTCGGTCTACACCACCCACAATTACAAACTAGCAAAATTCCTAATTCCCACATTAACCCCCCTAACCCAGAATGAATATTCTGTCCCCAATTCCTATGAATCGCCAAAGAAATACTGACCATAAATAACTCAAACAACCTCTATTAAGCACAGTTTTGACATAGTATCTCTACACCAACGTACCAATTAAAGAAGCCATCGACATCTGCATCAACAACTTATTTTCGAACAATCCGAACACAGTCTTTAATCCAACGAAACAGGAATTCACCAAACTGCTAACGCTTGCCGTTTCAGACACCTATTTCTTTTTCAATAAACAACTCCACCAACAAACCAACTCACCAGCTATGGGATCCCCCCTAAGTGCCACATTAGCCAACATTTTTCTCTGTCGCCATGAAATAACTGGCTACTCCAATGCCGCACCCATTACAAACTACATCTATATAAAAGATACGTTGACGACACTTTTCTCCTCTTTCACAATGCCAACCACGCCGCCCTCTTTCTTAACTATCTCAATTCCCAACACAAAACATTAAGTTCACTAAAGAAGACGAATCGAACAACACCCTACTCTTTTTAGATATAACAATAACAAAACAAAACAACAAATTCAGCATCTCCATATATCGGAAACCCATATACACAGGCCGAGGTACTAATTACCTAAGCCACACCACTTCGCCATATAAAATTAACAGCATCAAAATCTTAATCCACCGCGCCTATCAACTTTGCTCTTGGCACTTATCCTTCCACAACGAAATAGAATTCATTCATAATTTCAGCATTAACAACTCCTTCCCAAACCATCGACTACAATCTTTAATTAGAAATTTCCTTAATAATATTTATCAACCCGCCCTTAAAGTCCCGTTAAAAAAGACATATAATGCTTTTCTTTTCCCTATTACGACCATATCAGCCACAAAATACTCTCAGAATTTCGTTTGCTACTCACCCCTCTCTACCCCTAAATTAATTTCCAATTCATATTCACCAACAATAACAGCATTAAATCATACCTCAACCACAAAGAAAAAACATCCCAGCCCCTTGCCTCGTCCACTATCTACGTTTTCAATTGTGCTCGCTGCAAAGCGAACTATATTGGTAACTCCATTCGCCAATATCAAAAGAGTGGACGCGCATCGCGGTATTTCTACCAAAACATCGCAACCTTTAAGTAAACCTTCCAAATCAGCAATAAGGGATCACTGCCACCTTCACAACCACCCACTACTTCCCTCCAACAAACCAACTAGCCGACCTCCACATTCCCGAATCCTTATATATCCTCAGTATTAAACCAACCCTCAACGACTAGAGTTCCGCCTTCAACTTAAACATAGCCAGATAAATTCTCATACCTTACCACTGGAAAAGAAATCTACCATCACTCCGTTTGGCTCTCCAACATTTCTAATATGGATTTTTCCAACATCCAATCATTCCCAACCTTCGGTTCAATTAGTTCATCACCCCAGTAACAACCTGGAAAGACACTGCTCTCAATTTTGTTCATCTTTTAACTTTTTTTTACATTCTGACTATCGGTTCACCTTCCTATATGTTATATATTTTTTATTTTTTATTTTCAAATACTTACTATATACTGTAACTATACAATTAATATCATACGTTTATATAAATATATTGCATAAATTTTTTCTATAAATCATATTCATTCATTCTTTATATTTGATTTTAAATTTTAGCACTCGTAATGCAAATTGAAATTTCAGAAACGTTTGTAAATAAACATGTACCATCTCCTCACTACCTATATATATATATATATATATATATATATATATATATATATATATATATATCCTCACTCTCTATATATATCAGGCAGATCATGCCTATCACAACTAATGAAAAACTATAACAACATTATTGATGCAAGTAGTATGCCCTAAAAATGCCAACCCCCAAAATAGGATTGCAAGGGGTATGCAACTTGGAGGCGGAGTTCTCCCCCAAGCTATTCCCCCAAAGGGGCATACCTATCCTAAGGACGCCTCTTTGGGGAGGAAGGGGTTTCCTCACCCCCCAAAGGGGCATACCTAACATAAGAGGCCTCTATGGGAGGGAAGTAGTTTCCTCACCACCCAAAGGGCCAGAAAGAGAAAGGACCAGAGATCCTTGCTCGGCTGGGAGCCGAGCTTGTATGACTCCGTCGTCCGCCTCCCGCTCTTTTATAGACCTCTAATCCGCCAGTTGGCTGAGTTGCCAGATAGCGCCATGTATTTAATTTATTAATCAGCCAGAGCCAGTTGGCTTAACAGTCAGTTGGCTTAGAAGGCTGAGAAATACATTGTTTATTATTCCTCCGTCATCTGTCTTAGAAAGCTGATAGCAATAATTAATTTAATTAAAGCATATATCCTTCTGTCATCTGACTTACAGGGTTGAGCTACCAGATAGACATAATCATTTAATTAAAGCATTTATTAATCAGCCAGAGCCAGTTGGCTTAACAGTCAGTTGGCTTAGAAGGCTGAGAAATACATTGTTTATTCCTCCGTCATCTGTCTTAGAAAGCTGATAGCAATAATTAATTTAATTAAATCATATATTCTTCTGTCATCTGACTTACAGGGTTGGGCTGCCAGATAGAAATAATAATTTAATTAAAGCATATATTAATCAGCCAGAGCCAGTTGGCTTAGAAGGCTGAGGATACAGTGTTTATTATTCCATACAATGGGGATATATGTATACAGCTAAATAATACACACACACACATATATATATATATATATATATATATATATATATATATATATATATATGTATATTTGACTTCTAACCATTCGAACAAAGCATAACAATGGTTTTCCGAAAAGTTGAATTGAATTGATTTGTTAATATTTTTAGAAAGACATTAAGCCTCCACGTTCCTTTCCTATTCTGTAAAGTGACCATATGACCTAAATATGACTGTAAGGAGTGCTCACCTTTCGCCGAATATGATTGTAGTAATGACAGACAAAGCCCCATTCTCGCACAATATGCAGGTGTCTCTGAGAGCAAATCTAAATAAAAAATCTTTTCGAAATTCAGGAATACGTGAATGAACTGGTAAATCCGACAAAAGGGCATGATGCTCCACCCAGACTTGTTGGCTATCTGCCAATCAACGCGCGGTAAACCTGAATGTTCTCGTTTTTGAATATGCATATGCCTAAACCACGCCTTACCCTTCGTGGAACAACCAATGATTGTCTTTGAAAAGGATGCACGCTCTCGGCTGGCCGAAAATGCCCGCCACAAGTCATAAACAACGCCCCTATTCCAGCAGTGCTCCAATAGGAAACAAGGTTCTCCGCTTGTAGGCGGTAACATATACCCCTTATAAATGGGGCACTTCAACGCATAGATCCAGTTTCTCCGGCTATCGAATCCCGTAACAATGGCGAATCTCTATAACTCTCCCGAGCTGTTTTTTGAAGGAGATCACGGCAGTCATGCGGCAGTGTATCTTTTCAGTGTCACAGATAACCGCGAACTTTTCTCGTCTCAGAGCATCGCCGAAGCATGCGAAACTGTCAATGAACCAATCAACGAAGCCTTTACTGAAATGTGAGTAATGTTTCTCGTTTTCCCACAACAATTACGCTTTGAAATTAATCTTATAAAAGGTAGCAATAATTGCAAAGCATTTTCAGTTATTCGCTACATCTTTCATCACTATTTCCGTATATATATATATATATATATATATATATATATGGTATGGTAGGTTTTTAGACCAATTTGATGTTAACCTAACCTAACCTAGTCGTTATATCTGTTTGTTTTTTAAAAATTATAGGACGCTCTGCAAATAGTTTGTTTTTAAAAAATACTCAAAACTTTTAAGATTTGCATACGTATTGAATAATGTGCTTAGTCATTGTCTAATGACTCGTGTGTGTGTGTATATATATATATATATTATATATATATATATATATATGTATAACAGCTCTCGGAAGTTTTTAATTTTTAAACCAAAGTTCATTGTACGTGCTTCTCGTCAAATTAAAGATGAAATTTTCTCACACAACTACCGCGAAATATTTTCAATTATAATCTAACTCACTCATCACTATAAAGGTTTTCAATTTATAGAATTTTAAAATCTTAGCGCTGTTCATTGTAATGTTTACGCTTTCAGAATATCCTTAACCTAGCCTAGCAATGTTTTAATTTATAAAGCGCAGTGATAATGCGAAGTAGTGTCATAATAAGTGTTTTGAAAAATCGTGTTTAATTAATATCTGTGTCCCATTTATATATATATATATATATGGTTGCCATCACTTTTAATTGGCTCAATTTCACGACATTTATTTTAATTACAGGACTGCCACGGAGTTAGACCGTGTTATAAACACTTTCGGCGAAACAAGAACGAGTGCTTCGCCGAACAGTCCGCCCAGCGGTGCAGACGTTACAGTATTGAATTATAGTCAGCCAAGCGATCCCGAATTTGCAGACGAACTAATGTGAGTGTTTTGGCCCCCTATAGTATTTTAAAAGTAGGTAGACTTTTCTACAAGATAAATTATGCTCATTGATTTAACCGGCTCTTTTCTCGTTTATAATATAACCTGGCCTTATTCACGGCCTATATATATATATATATATATATATATATTAGGGTGTGTCGAATTTTCAACTTTCAAATTCCAAATATGAGGGGTGCTAAAAAGTTGCAGCATGACTTAGGAATTCTAAATATATTTTTGTTAATTTAATATAATTTAGTTTTGCTTGGTAAGAAGCTACATAAAAATAGTGACTTTTTTGACTTTTTTTGTGGAATTATATAATAATTATTATATTAATAATTACATATGCTGTATATATAATGCACTGCTGTTTTGCTTATTTCACAGGTTGAAACATATTCATCAGTGTGCTGAAGATTACTTGTCCGTCAGTGCTACCATCCTAACCAGTGGGAATGACCTACAATGGCTTCTAAAAGGAGGACAAGACTGGGGACATTCACACATATGAGCAACCTAATTGGAACTGGTAGAGAGTTGTTGCCCTCTGAACTCCCAACTCTGCGAGACGTTCTGAAATATGGGCTACTGCTAAGAGAACAAAGTGGTGAGGATGTGAGAAACTACCCAGCAGCCAGTCTTGCAAAGGACATTTACCCTAAAGCGCTTGAAAAGTGGGAACGAGCAAACAGTTCTTTTGTAGCCCCCGTTGTAAATTCACGAGTCACAATCTTAAACAAGATCCAAGAGAGCTGGGAGCAGGCCAAAAACATATCTCTTGGGAGAGGAAAGCTACATGTCAAAGAGGCTTTCATTGCAAAACTTGACAAGCTTTTTGACATCCTCAGTTGCAAGTGTAAAATTGTTCTCTGCTCTGAATTTGGCTGCCTTGCAGATGCTGGTTGCAAAAACGAAACTCACATTAACTGTACATGCCCTAGGGAGATGAAGATCCCTGTGAAGGAACTTGCTTTCATTAAAGGTCAGAGAGACAAGTCTGGTTCTATTGGACCACATCAGATTCGCTTGCCAGATCAACCTGAGCACAACAGACAAGTCAAAAAGCAGAAGCGGCAAGAAGACGAAAGAAGAAGGCTTGCTGAATATAAGCAGACAAGTAAGCAGGATGTTTCAATGCCATCAAATGAAATAATTTTCTCTGACGATGAAAATGAAGAACAAATAGCTGATGCTCAAGATGGAAAGGATGGAAGTTATGAAGTGACATTAGAAATACCAAGCACGTCTTCAACTTCCAATAAAAAGCCAGAGTACAATACATTAGAAATACCTAATGTTGCTATGCATAACATCAGATATGGTGTTGGCCTGCGTGCCACAGCTGCCATCACCACTGCTGCCTTTATGGATGCTGGCTTGATCACTGAAGAAGACAAGAGACTTGTAGTTGATCACAATAAAGTCAAGAGGGCCCAAGAAAAAGTTATGAGATCCCTGGATCAGGAATTTGATGATCTTTGTAAGAAGGGTGAAATTGACTGCATCTTCTTTGACGGCCGTCAAGATACAACTAAAGTTATGCTGAAAGCAGACAATTCAGATCGTCAGTTCCCCAGCATCATCAAAGAAGAGCATTATTCTGTGTGCAGTGAGCCAGGTGGAAGATATCTCTACCACTTCACTCCTGAGAAAGGCTCAACGAGAAAAAAACCTGCTGAAGTTATTGCTGATAATCTTGTAGATTTCATGAAGAAGAAGGGCATTGATAAAAGCCTGCAGGCCATTGGAGGTGATTCTACAAATGTTAACACTGGCTGGGAGGGTGGTTCCATGCATTGGGTAGAGGTCAAGCTTTGCCGTAAGCTGATCTGGTTGGTTTGTGCCCTCCACACTAACGAGTTACCCCTGCGACACTTGATCACAGCACTGGATGGGAAGACCTTGTCTAACAACAAGTGGACAGGTAACATTGGCAAGATGCTAGACACTGCAACCGAACTTGAAATTGATCCTTCATTCACCAAACTCTCAATTGGAGAGCCTCTTACTTCACTGAGTGACAATGTCGTAAAGGATCTCTCTACTGATCAAGCGTACGGGTATAGGATCACACAGGCCATAAGGACAGGAGAACTTCCCACAGATCTGGCCCTTCTTGAAATTGGTCCAGTGAGCCATTCAAGGTGGTTGACAACAGCAAACAGGCTTTGTCGCATATGGGTTTTAAAACATGGCCTTAAAAGCAAAACCCTGAACAACTTAAGACTGATAGTGGAATACATTGTTGGTGTGTACTACCCCTGTTGGTTCAACATCAAAGTAAAACACTCTTGGGTGGAAGGCCCACGCCGCATCTTGTTTCAGCTGCGGCTAGTTAGGCTGCAAAAGAAGGCTGTAGTGGATGCTGTTTTGCCAACCATCAAGCGCTCAGCATGGTATGCATTCAGCGAAATGATAATCCAGACACTCTTGTGCTCAGATGACAGTGAGGAGAGGAGAGCTGGTGTCCAAAAGATTGTTGACATGAGGGGTGGAGATGATGACACACTTGGAGATCTTTCTGTACGTCCCAGGAAGACACCTTCCATCAACCCCAGTGCTTCTTCCGTGTTGGAGCTGACAGACTGGTCTGACGGGGTATTTGAACCTCCTTTGACATGTAAACTGACTACAGCGGAAGTAAAGAAGTTCTTTGACAAGCCTATGCAAGTTCCACAGTGGCCCTGTCATGCTCAGTCAATAGAGAGGTGTGTGAAACAAGTCACAGAGGCAGCAGGCAGGGTGTATACACATGAGAAACGTGAGGGCTATATCAGAGGCCAAGAAGCAAGTCGGCGGCTGATGTCCAAGAACGAATCAAAGCAAGACTTGATGAAACTTGTTGTTTAAATATTTTTTTTACGGATGTCATTACCTTCTAATGTTGTTTTATGATTACAAGGATATGTTTTATGATTACTAGGATATGTTTTATGCAGAGAAACTAAAATTTTTATAGCATTACCTGACATTTTGAGAAGCTAAAATCAATAAATGTTTTCCGAGAGCAATTTATGTGCTTTTTAATCAAACGTAGATTTACCAAGCTAAGTGTTGAGCAATCACAAAAATAATAGCAGATTTGAATTCTTCACATCCAAAAACCTATTCTTAAAACCCCTCAGTGAAGGAATTGGCAAAAATTAATTTTCACCTCCCAAATTGACACCCCCTAATATATATATATAACGTTTCAGTCGGTGTTATCTTATAAAGAAGCCATAATTGCAAAGCATTTTCAGTTATTCTCTACATCTTTCATCACTATTTCCGTATATATATATATATATATATATATATATGGTATGTTTATATTTTTGTACAGCTAGGTTTTTAGAAACGAATGCCCTTTTAAGAAGTGCATTCGTTTTTAAAAATAATTTTCTCTTTATTTTACAGGAGCAAAACGGAGTTAGAAGAGATTATAAAAACTTTTGGAGAAAGGGTGGCGAACGAAGTGGTATCTACAACACGCTGCGAATCAGATGTCATGGTGTTGTCGCACAACAGCTCATCCGAATGCGCTGTCATCGCAGAGATTATGTAAGTACTTTTTAGGATATTAACAAAACACAACATTATTTTCATTTGTTAACATGTACAAAAAGGGGCAGCGCCCAATTCTTTATTCTTACAAATGTATATACAGATTTACACAATACAGAGCTTACATATTACAGGGGGTTGCAACATGTTGGAATTTTTTTTTATCTGTCTGCATATATATTTATCGTTCATATTTGTCACACAAATCGAATAAATTTAAAAAATTCCAAATCCCTCCCCACACGACATGTGTAAGAGAAACAAGATACAATATAGCCCACATGTTTCACTGTAAAAGCTTTGAAATTGATATGGGGCCCAAATTATCTCAGGCACACGTAATTGCACGTTAAAATTTACGATTGTCGAGTCATGCCATGGGGGGAGCCCAAGTGAATCGAAGTAGTATAGTCTTTCCTTAGTTTTAAAATAAAGAGCAAACCAGTGAATTCCCTCGCCACCCGCAATGTCGGTGTTAACGATGGCCCCGTGCCAGTTTCTCGTGCTAGGTGGCTTCATTATTTCATTCTTTGCAAAAAACCCGATAAATTTGGAACGCGCGAAACAGTCACTTTTCATCACTCTCTGGAGTGTATTTGCATCCATTTTAAAAATCTGTGCTTATGTTACGGAAACGGTCCAGTTCTATTAGGGCCTGTGTTTCTAGATACATTAGTACACTAATAGGCGCGTCTGTAGGCTTGGCGAAATCCAAACTTACCGAAATCGCACCGGTCTGCTGAGGGTTTAAATGGGTACTTACGCCAGCAGTCAAATCAGGCGTAGCGTCAAATGAGTAAATATTAAACTGTTCCACAAATTCTTTCTGTGTTAGGCCGATTCCAAGTTCGTCACACACCCCTGTGTTATGGGCTAAACTGTATGCTCTCGCGCAGAGCGGGAACACAGCATCTGATGAGTAGTCCATATTCATTGTCGCACCCAATGCGACGCCATTGATATATAAAGTGATATTTTTAAGTCCAAAATTTTCAAACTTCAAGGCACTCTTTTTATAATCCCCATTCGTCGAAGCGTGGTCTTGCATCCCAATTAAAATCCTTTTAGGCAGTACTCTAAGAGCGATGGTTTTTATCTGTTTCGATGCCAATCCTGTGGGGATCGTGTACAGTTTGATCTGTACCCTGTTAATTGGGTATTTCACTGTGGTGTGTAACAGTTCTTTCTCAATTTCTATATGTTTCGCGGAACTTAGCTTCACTCGGCGTATACGCAAATATGCCTCCATGATATGGATCACAACAGGTTTCGCGCCTTCTTCTTGGTCAGCGCCCAAATTTATACAGATCTCACGGCTCGTACGGGTAAGTTTCAATTTCATATCTACCCCGTTCATAAGCAACTTCTCCTGGAATGTAAAGTCCGTGTGCAGGCGTCCAAAACATTCATATATCTTTTTTTTTAGAATTTTTAAATTTATCCTTTATACTACCCTCATCTTTAGTGTGGTAATACCCCTCGGCAGATAAAAAGGTATCCTTCGCTTCTTTTGAAAAGTTGAGGACATTTTCCAGATACGATCGTAGGTGGTAATACCCCGTGCCTGCCGAGATTTTCCTAATTTTTACACAAAATAATTAATTTATTTCCGTTTTCATTTAAGACCATCATTCTGCTATAGTTGGTGAACAAGTAATAACATAATGAAATACTCTTTGAAAGATGAAGCATTGATATTGAACCTGCGTAAGGAGAAACACTGGGGTGCAAAACGAATGAAGAAAGAGTTTCCAAATAAACGATGGACGATACCTGGACTTCAATATCTCATAAAGAAAATCGATATCACAGGGTCAACCAAACGAAAAGAAGGGAGTGGAAGGCCAAAAACATCACGTACTGAGGAAAATATTGACATGGTTTCATCCATGATATGCAGTCAAGAAGAACGGCCCAACACCCACAAGTATGTTAGACAAATTTCAAAAACTACTGGTATTTCTCACTCTAGTGTTTGTCGTATAGTAAAAGATGATCTGTGTCTTAAATGCTTTAATTTAAAGTGTCGAAGTTCATAAGCTCTCTGCATCAAGTACAAGCAAGAGTTGAAAAATGTCGTGCTCTGTTAGATCGATTCCCAGACAGAGAAGTGTCGAAAATATGGTTCAGCGACGAGAAGAACTTTACGGTTGCTTCAACAATAAACATGCAAAATGACCGAGTTTATGGAACACAGGACAAAAAATCTATCAATCTAGATCGACTTTGCAGGGAACGTCCGCATTTTTCTCAAAAAGTCATGGTTTCCATCTTTATTTCAAAGTTAGAGATTGTTTTTCTTGATCAAAATGCCAAAATCACTGCTGCTTATTACATAGAAAAAATCCTTAATGCGGTACTGCCGTCGATATGGGAGAAGTCAAGGTTGCAAGCGTGCATTGATAATGGAGGAGGGCACATTCCGCATAATCTTGGACTAAATTAGGTAAATGTATAGAAACAAAGTTTTTCTACCCGTATCTGTATAACAGCTAATTATAAAATAATGGTTACAGTTAGCAAAAATCCAATTTCACTACGAGATAGACCATGAAATTCTATAAAGGACACATATATTAATTGTACAAATAACATTTGATAAAGGTAAAATTATATTGTTCGAAATCAGGGTAATAGTTGTTTTGGCCCACCCGGTGGGCCAAAACAACTATTACCCTATATATATATATATAGGTTACGAGAGAGAGAGCTGCAAAGGATACACAATATACAAAATTATACATGTACAAAACCCACATTAATTCGTCTTGGGTTGAGTGACCTTGAATCAAGCACTGACTTGATTCACCCTGAGTTTGAAGATTTGAGGCCTCTTAATTCAGTGTGTAGTAGGCAGCTGTATGACGTGGATGAAACATTGATTTGTGATAAAGCAGAAATAAACTTCGTATATTTTAGGTAAGTAAAAATCACGTTAAATATATAATATGTATATATAAATGTTGACTATTCATATTATAAATTATTTTAGAATATTTAGGAGCTACAAAGCTGTTACATGCATATATATTGAAATGTATATAAACTATAAATTAGTGTACATATTAAATATTCTTTGCATATAATTACATATGTGTAAAATATATGAATCAAGTAAAGATAAGCACCCCCCAGCCTTCTTTAATTAGCCTTATAAGGCTAACTAATGAAAATATCACGACCTAACCTAACCAATCGTTAAGTCAACTGTACGCCCTTGACGATTGGTTAGGTTAGGTCTTGATATTTTCGTTAGTTAGCCTTATAAGCTTATAAGGCTAATTAAAGAAGGCTGGGGTGCTTATCTTTACTTGATTCAAATATATGTAGCATATCTATATAATTATAATATAGTCTTATTATGTACATTATACAATAAATATACATATGAATGGACGGAGCCGCGTTTAAAATATGCGATTTTAGATGAGGTTCTTTTCTTTTCATTTATATACCTCATTGTAGGAAAGAGACTGATAAATTATTAGTTACTTATTATAGTTATAAATGTAAGTTATTAAAATATTGATTTGTTTTCTGTTTGTTGCAGTCACTCATCGCCATGGTGGACGCCAAACGGCCCCGACCCGAAGCTCTGCCAGTACCTGGCTTATTGGAAAACCTACAAAACATCTTCTAACCTCGCGATTACCTTCAAAGCGTGAAGTGTTAAGCAAGTTCTTATTTCATCACATCGGGGAAAAACGAAGTCACTGCAAATTTAAAAGAGACTGTCTCTTTATATCTGGGATAAATCAAGGATTCTAACTCAAAGATTGGACAATGCTGAGAGGAAACTGAGAAAACTATTCGAACAATATTGCGCTCTAAAGAAAAATAGGAAGTCATCCTCAGAAAGCATACAAATGAATGTGGCAGTATTCAATGCTGATCTTGAAGACATTTTCTATGTCGCCAGAGCAGATGCCTTAAAGATAATGACTAACGAAGAGGACAAAGAATTCCTTATCAAGCAGAGAGAAGATTGTTCCTGCACCAGTTTTGGAGGCATTGATCGAGTCTTGGCTAAAAAGGAGGCGCGAAAGAGGCAACGAGAAGAATCTGAATATATGATAATAGAAAAAAGCGAAGCGACGATGATAAACAAAAGAAATATCAACTTACGGCATCTGACAAAGTGATAACTGCTGTGGATTCTTCCTCCTCGTCCACGGATTCTGATGCATCGTGTCGTCTATCTACATCATTATCGAACCCTCCTTCCAAATGCAAGAAAACAGTCATCTCAGATGGGGTAGCCCAGGCACTCGACCGTGTTAATCTAAGCGATCGCAATGCAGCCTTTGTTATTGCAGCATCAGCTAAGTCTCTTGGCCATGATCTGGGCTCAATGTCATTTACTCGAAGTACAATTCGTCGATCTCGAATTAAAGCTCGTGAAACTATCGCAACTGCTGAAAAATCAAGCTTTTCTCCTGACACTCCGCTTCTGCTTCACTGGGATGGGAAAATGCTTCCTGATATAACAGGAGGACATGAAAATGTGGACCGCATCGCAATCGTTGTTTCAGGAGGAAGAGAATATAAACTACTTGGTGTTCCACTCATCCCTTTCGGAACGGGACAAGCTTGAGTGGGGCTTGAGAAACCAGTTGCAGGGGCTTGTATTTGATACAACAGCATCAAATACTGGGCTGATGTCTGGAGCTTGTACCCTGATAGAGAGAGCTGTAGATCGCTCTCTGATGCGGAGAACATGTCGTCATCATGTGTATGAAGTCGTTTTGGCTAACGTATTTTTCTAGTATTCTTGAACCTTCGAAAGGACAAAAAGTCTCATTGTTTAAGCGATTCAAGGCACAATGGCTAGTTATCAATAAAGAAAACTTTATATCAGCAGGAATGGAACTTTTTGAAGGAAACTTGTGGGAACTTTGTCATGAGATGATACAGTACCTCTCCGACGCTCTTCAAAACAGCAGCTTCTCAAGAGATGACTACAGTGAATTCCTCCATCTTTCTCTAATTTTCCTGGGAGGAAGTTTGCCTAAGAAGTACATCAGAGCTCCAGGAGCGCTTCATCAGGCTCGCTGGATAGCAAAAGCTACCTATGCTTTGAAGATCTTTCTCTTCCAGGAGCAAATGAAACTTACTGCTCATGAAAAAAAGTGTCTGAAAGATTTTTGTCTCTTTATGGCACTTGTTTATAGTAAATATTGGCATGAAGCACCCTTGGCAGTGAGGGCCCCTAGAAACGACCTAGCTTTTCTAACAGTTATGGAGACTTATCCAAACAGGGTTTTGGCTGAAATTGCACTCAAGGCATTTAAGAGACATCTCTGGTACTTCTCGGAAGAGCTGATTGGACTGTCACTTTTTGACGATGGGTTGGACAGCAAATGAAAGAAAATATGATTAAAAAATTATCTCATCCTGCAAAAGCGAAAGGTCTGAAGCGAGAAGGTCAGCGAGAAAGTCAGCGAGAAGACGGCTCAACTCTTTGATGTACTGGATAAAAACGAAAAGAAGATTGCTCAAGAGTTTCTTTCGAAACCACCAAGTGATTGGCCAAGTAACGGCAACTACGAGTTGTTAAAAGAAAGAGCATTGAAGAGGAAGGTTGTCATTGACTCTGCAGAGAGAGCGATTGCTCTTATTCAGTGGTACAATACAACGCTTACCAAAGATGAACAGCAAAAACAAGTCCTTCTCCGCATTTTGAGACCCATCAACGAACGTTTCCTACCCCCTCTACAGCGTCTTTACATAATTAAAAGCCATTTGCATGTTCTTTTGTCAAATTTCGTTATTTTTATCATTTAAGAGAAAATTATTCATTTTGTAGTGACCTCTAAATACGGTCGGAATGAGTTCATATTTTGTAGCAATTATCCTTTCATGATTTAAAACAAGGGCAGCCTTGAGGAAGTACAAAAATAAAACTTTTATTTCTTGGACCACCCTAATGAGAACGTTACCAGTGACAGCATAGTAACATCGTTTGCCGATGACACAAAGATTAGTTGAAAAATAAGAAACTCAGAGGATATAGGATCCCTACAAACAAACATGAACAGAATCTACAAGTGGTCGGAAGGCAATAATATGAAATTTAACACCGAGGGATTTCAACTGTTAAGGTACGGAAGAAGGGAGGACCTAAAATCCATGGAATACTATACCCCAGAAATTCAGGGAAATTCTAAAGCAAAAGATTTAGGTGTTGTAATGACTGATAATGCGAAATTTGAAACACAAAATAAGATAGCAGTAAACAGAGCAAAGAGAATAACTGAACAGATGCTGAGAACCTTTAAAAGAAGGGATAGGAATATAATGATTCCTCTATTGAAAACACTGATCATACCCAAGTTAGAATACTGCTCGGTCCTCCTAACATCCCCATATAAACAAGAAAACATTAATCAGTTAAAAGGAATTCAGAGAAGCTTCACAGCCAAGATCAATGGATGCAAAGAACAAAATTACTGGGAAAGGTTAAGTGAATTAAACTTATATTCACTGGAAAGAAGAAGGGGAAGGTACACTATTATTTACATTTGAAAATAATGAGGAACTAACCCCTAATCTTACCCTGAACCCTATAACCCCCCAAACAACAGTGGAAAGTAGAAAAGGAAGACTGTGCCGTGTTCCCAAATTAAAGGCTAGACAGAGAACATCCTCAACCCTAAAGGAAAATAGTTTTGTTATGAGAGGACCAAACTGTTTAACCAACTCCCTAAGGAACTAAAGAACACGAGTGGTGTTGCGGTGGATATCTTCAAAAGAAGATTAGACGCCTGGCTCAGAACAGTCCCAGATGAGCTGGGCGTACCTAGCTATGTGAGGGGGAGAGCAAAAGAAACCAACTCTCTATTTCACCAGGCCAACTCGAGAGAAGGAGCGACAAGCTTGACCTTCGTGAAGTGAGGAATCATCGCACTTAACATTTGAAAGGTTGGAAGGTGTATATATAAATATATATATATATATATATATATATATATATATAGAGAGAGAGAGAGAGAGAGAGAGAGAGAGAGAGGACTGACAAGAAATAGACTAACAAGTAGACAAACAAATTCTTTCTTCCACGCCATCATCAAACATTCTTAGAAGGCACACGTGGTCAAGGAATCAGAAACAATGAAAACGTCTGTTTCTTCCTAAAAGGCCCGCGAAAGCAAGCCCTTGGCAACAAATAGGACGCTCAGAAAGCGTCTCAAGAAATGCCAGCGAAACTCCGCGTCTCAGATCAGAGGTCATACAAGCGAGATTCTACTGATACACTTCCTCACTCGCTCATTCTCACTCGCTCGCTCGCTCACTTCTCGTTTGCATTTCTCGTCACGTGTCACGCTTCTCCTTCGTCAGGAGCACAACTCGTCACATCAACCGCCCTCCGGCTTCCCGCCGGAGGAGCGGCCTGCTGTTTCCTTCAAAGCTTCCGATCTATCATCAAGTAAGACCTTCTACAGACCGCCTGCAGAAGTATTCCTTCGAAGCCGAGCGCCGTTTCGACTCCAGCCGGTTTCAGTCCCTCAAGCGTCATCTCAACTCTACACGAAGCGAATCAACACGTGGGGCGACCGGCGCCAGTTCAACAAACTTCAATGGGACGGTCAATATCACCTCCGGCCTACGTTCTACAAGGTCAACCTTCAAGCATCTCCTTCATCTCAAGAGGCCTAATCGACACGACCAGCGCTCGTTGAACAAGCTTCAATAGGACGGTCAACGACACCTTGAGCCTACAGTAATAGATCCACCTTCAACACTTCTTCACCAGAGGTATTCGACGTCCTGGTAAGATACGTGCATCTTTTCTAAGTAACTTTCGTGAAGCCTACATCAGCCTACCGCCGAATGATAGGCTATACTCCCAAAGTGTTTAATTAAGCGTTCCAACTGACTCTCGTTAAGAACGCAGTAGGCCTATTTTCCTTTTTCCTAATTCAAGGGTCATTCCAATACCGTAATCGTGTATCATCCGGCCATTGTGTTCTTTCATGTAATCCATAAATACTTTGCATCCTTTATTTATGTGATTTATTTAAGCATTTCATTCTTGACGGCCGAATCCACTTCCCGTGTACTAAACGCACGTGCAGTCTTTATATCATTATTAGGCTGCACCATTTATTCTATGTTCCATTTTGCATACCAATAGCCTAACATAAACGCGTTTATTACTTAACAGTTAAACTATAACCATTTCCTCATTTGCTAATCCTCAGTCATATTTAGCATACTATAAATGCCGCTATATAATTGTTAATCCCGTAAATACCTTCATTGTCATGTTAATCACTGTGAACAAATAAATGATTTATTTTCTTAATTAAACTCAAAACAATAAGGTAATTTTTCTAACCTTAACAATATTTGCTTGGGTGTAATCCAAGCTGGTGACCTCGAAGCAATTCGTATCACTCAGAAATATTATAGTAGGCCTACTCCATTAGCCACTTTCAACCGGTGATAATAGTGTAGGACATCATAGTGTAGGACATCACTAGCATTAAATTAATCAGCATCACCTCATTCGGCTAAGATTAGGCCCACTAATATATATATATATATATATAATATATATATTATGTGTGTGTGTGTGTGTGTGTGTGTGGTGTGTGTGTGTGTGTGTAATTATTTCGTAAGCGTCAGCACACTTCACATCGTTTTCCTCTGTGGAAAGTGATTAGTGTATTGTAATGCTGTGAACGCTCTCATGGAGGCACTTGGTCGAGAGCACACTCTTAAGAAATGAGTGCTTTTTGTTGATTCATCAAAGTTGAGTTTGAAAGCTGTATTATTGCACAACGGTAATGTCTATCCTTCAGTTCTGATTGCACATAAAGTTCATATGAAGGAACCATCTGACAATATGCAGTTACTTTTGAAAAATATTCACTATGATAAACATTGCTGGCATATCTGTGGTGATCTGAAAGTGTTTGCACGTCTCCTCGGCTCACATGTTAGGATACACAAAGTTCGTTTGTTTCCTCTGCGAGTGGAACAGCTGAGCTAAGGGGTGTCATTATACACAGAAAGAGTGGCCACTTCGACAAAATTTGGTTCCAGGACAGAAAAATGCTCCCTAGTAGATCCAGCAAAAGTTTTTTACCACTTCTCCATACCAACTCGGTTTGATGAAAAATTTTGTAAAAGCCATGAATAAAGACGGACCTGGATTTCTATATCTAAAAAAGAAGTTCCCTTGGATCAGCGAAGCGAAAATCAAAGAAGGCATTTTTGTAGGCCCACAGATCAGAGAAGTGATGAAAGACTGCATTTGATGAGTCTTTGAATGAGGTTGAAAGAATAGCATGAAAAGCTTTGAAAGAAGTGACTACGAATTAGCTCGGCAGTGTCAAATCAGAAAATAATGTTTCCCTGGTGGAGCAAATTCTTAGGGCTTATCAAGCTATGGGGTGTAACATGTCTTTGAAAATGCATTTCCTGCACCCCCACCTGGACTGCTTCCCATCAAATCTGGACGCTGTCAGCGATGAGCATGGTGAAAGACTTCATCAGGATATATCAACCATGGAAAAGCTGTACCAAGAAAATATAGCCGCAGTATGTTGGTTTACTACTGTTGGGCACTTTAAGAGAAGCCCTTAGTACTAGTTATAAGCAAAAATCAGCTGTAAAAACATTTTAGGTAAGGTACTCTTCTTTTTTTTTTGGTACGATTAAATATACCAAAAAAAGTAAGAAAATCTGTCACTTTTCATTGCATTTTCTTGGAAATTGGCGGGTTATAGAAAAATTCTTGTTTTCAATTTCGTAGTCAGCGTATTAGCAGCACCACAGACGTACAGTATATAGGGTAGACCTAGGGTAGGCCTGCTGCGTGGCACGGTCAGAGTGCCGATCGGCTCCCGGGGCCGGACCTATTCTCAGCGTGCTATTTTTTAATTTACGGGGAGCAATTGCGTGCTCCCCGGACTACTCTTACTCTCCGGCGACATTAAGACTAATCCAGGCCCCACTACAACTTACACATGTCACCATACACAAAGACATAGACACAATGGCACCATGAGATACATACAGAAGTATAATATTAACATATTACAGTACAACGTAGATGGCCTCACAAACAAAATCATGCAGCTTAGGGAATTCGTACACAAAGAAAACATTCACATAGCACTTATACAAGAAACAAAACTAAAACACACACACAAAACACCCATCATCCCTGACTTCACGGCGATCCGTCAAGATCGTACTGGGGGTAACGGGGGTGGACTCATCACTTACATACGTAAAAGCATTAGCTACACTGATGCCACCCAAAACATTACAAACACAATCCAAGCAGATAACACGATAGAAATACAGGCACTTAACATTAAAACACGTGCAAAACACAACACCACGCAATCAACATTTACATCCCACCAGATAGTTCACCTCAGGTGCCAGCCAATTACAATTCACAGTTACACAATCTGGCCTCACTCACTAATGTCATTTTAGGAGGAGACTTCAACGCTAAAGACACTAGTTGGTACCTGCCCAGCCAAAGCAACACCAGAGGCGCCAACATAGCCACACAACTTAACAGCCTCTTCATTCTTAACAATACAGAAGAAATCGCTGCTGCTTATTACCACCCAAAACATTACAAACACAATCCAAGCAGATAACACGATAGAAATACAGGCAGTTATCATTAAAACGCGCAAAACACAACACCACACTAATCAACATTTACATCCCACCAGATAGTTCACCTCAGGTGCCAGCCAATTACAATCCACAGTTACACAATCTGGCCTCTCTCACTAATGTCATCTTAGGAGGAGACTTCAACGCTAAAGACATAGTTGGTACCTGCACAACCAAAGCAACACCAGAGGCGCCAACATAGCCACACAACTAAACAGCCTCTTCATTCTTAACAATACAGAAGAACATACACACAAACCACATCAAGCAGGATACCCAAACTCCTCCCAAGACATAACGTTCTGTTCCCCCTCACTAGCAACACATACACACTGGAGAACAGAAAAACAACTGTCATCAGACCACCTGCCCATCATCATTACAACACGTTCTACACTCTGCCCCAACAGCCTTAGGCACACTTACAGAAATTACAAGAAAGCTGATTGGGAACAGTTCAAAATACAGACTGAGGAACAATTCACCACATTAAACAGCACACCCATCATAAACATCAATACAACACTCAAGACATTTAATCAGATCATCAATAATGCAAACAAATACATACCCAAGGGCAACATTAGGAAATACAACCCAAATTACACTAGAAAAATAGCCCACCTCATAAGGCAACGTAACAACCTCAAACATAGCACACAAACACCACACACAGAAGCCATAAAACAGCAGATACAACAGCTCAACACAGAAATAAACAACAAACTTAAAGAAAAACAAAGAGAAACATTTAGGAAATTCATAGCACTAAACCATTCCACAGATACATCTAGGCTATACAAGACTATAAACAGCATACCCACTCTAACAGCGGCATTCACACCTCACACGCGGCGATCTGTCGCAGCCAAAATAATATCCCAACATATACACAACAACTAACATTCTAGTTAATCACTACGCAAAGATAAGTCACTTAAACAGAGACAACAACCAGAAACATGCAGACACCAGATAACTCCACATATTACCTAAACAACACCAACATTCCACACACTCACAGGACCAAAATACTTGGGGTCACATCATTATCTTTTGCAAACCACATTCAGGACATTAAAAACAAATGTACGTCAACACTTAACACGCTTAGGGTACTTACAGGCACAAACTTTGGACACCATCAGGAAACATCACTCATATACAAACAATATATTCGCTCAGTTATGGACTATGGTAGCCCATGCTGGGCACCCATTATCTCAAACACACATAAACACCTTACAGACAATACAAAACAACGCACTTCGTATCGTTACAGGATGCACTCAAACAACACCAATAGAACACCTGCACACAGAAACAAAAGTACTGAAAGTTAGGGAACATTTAGACATGAGGGGAACACAATTCATGGCAGCAGCGACAACTAACCCACAACACCCTTGCCACTACATGTACAATCATGCACCGACACCTCGCACCATTAAGGTAACACCAGAGAGACATTATAACCAAATACCCCATTCCATACCACGCCCCACAGATATCACACAGTACAGAAAACACATACACACACACACCTAACCCACAAAGCACTGACCCGACTCAGTCCGAATGCGATCCTAGGTGCGAAGCCGCCAGCCATTAACAGGTCAGAGATCAGCCTGAGCAGATCGGATCGAGTTAACTTAGCACGAAGGCGATCGGTTACCCGCGTGCCGCCGGCTTGCTCGATCAGGGTGAGCTGATCGGCTAAACAACAACTATTTAAACATAAACAGTGGAAGTTCAGACCCTGCGTCCAAACCGTAATAAACCCAGAAACCTTTTCGACACCCTAGCTTCTATCAATTGTCCGAGAAAAATAAACGTGCCGACTCAGTGACGTCATTCCAAATTCCGTTTTAAAATCCCTGAACAGCTGTTCAGACTCAACTAAAGTAAGTAAAATTAAGACGTTAAGACAAAATATTTCAGTTTTGGTATGGTCAATATTTTTAGCAAGGGAAACATTACATTCTTGCACCTCCTTTTGACGGTCCCCAGTAGGTTATGAATTACGTCAGTTTTAACACATTTACTGTACTTTTTTCCCGGACATCTGGTAGAAGCTAGTGTGTCAGCAAAAACAGCCCAACGAATAGCTATTTAAATAAGTTGGCGTTCAGTCTACCTATATACGTCTATGATTAGCACCATTGAAAGTCGAACCCCAGACCTCAGCGTCTTCACTTCGTTTTTGGAGAAAGGGTGTTACCCAATGAGATTAGGGCGTTGGCTTTATAAAATGCATAAGCTTACAGCGTTTTAAACGAAAGAGATTCTCACTGTTGTACAAACCTCCGTCCCAACAAAATATGCTTGTTTTTTCGCTGTGATTTTGTTCATGACCTAAATCATGAAAAATAAATAAGATCTTGCCTGAGCAATAGCAATATTTGTGCGAAGTTTCATTTTTAACTCCTCCACTGGTTTGTGAATAATAACTAATCTTGTTCTTCGCATTTAAATTATTTCGCACAAAATTTTCATTTGTGCTGTGACCTTTACCTATGATCAACAGTGAACAAAATCAAATCGTTCCATCCTTGGCTGGCAGCCAAACTACACATTATTTTTGGAGGAAATTGGCCTATGCAGTTTTGACTTAATTCGGTAAAACACAAACAAACATACACATTAAACTGTAGGTGTGTGTGTGTGTGAATAAAAATTTAAAATCTATTCCTCTGTCCTCACCCCAGCAGGGGTTATTACAGTAAGTCACATCTAACGGTTTAAAAACCAGTAGTGGCTTTGTTTATAAATGTGATAATGAGTTCCAGAGTCTTTATGGCTATGATTTTAATTGTTAAAAGTTTACTAAAAACTTGCAGCAATATAACGTCATTTACAGTCCATGTTCAAATATGAGAAGTTAAACCTTTTAAGTTATTAGTTTTACTTGAAGAGATGTGAGAAGATCCTTCCTTATATGGAGAAGGTTGTGATGTAGTTTTTTACCAGCATGGTTCGTCACTGTCATTTACCAGAATGTTTCGACGGCACTGTTGGCTCGCCGAAAATTTCACCAACATTCTTTTATGCAAATTAACGTGTAAATCATATCTAATTTTAGTGTGTAGTGATAACCAATTTTCGCAGTAATAATTTCAATTTGTGCAATGATAAATTGAAAATCTGTGCAGTGATAAATTAGGTTCCATATCCGATATAGAACCTAATGTATCACTGTACAGATTTTCAATTTATCACTGCACAAATTGAAATTATTACTGCCAAATTGGTTATTGCTGCACACTAAAATTAGGTATGGACTGTAAATGTTATTCTAACTGGAGAGATAGATGTTCCTCGACACAGGAAGATATGCAATTTTTGACCTGCTTCCTGCTTTATACCTTTCTAAAGTTCCAAGTAGGTAAAGTTACAATATATCTATTCTAAATCGCCTATTTTCCTGTTAATTTCTTTAAGAAATCTTTCAAATAGGTTCGGAATAGTTGACCCTCTAGAATGGTTGTAAATAAGATTTACAATTAAAAAAGTATTTTTCATCGAGTATCTTTTACAGTTTCACATTTATGTAAGCTTAAATTAAAGAAAGAATCTGTAATGATATCCCTTAGCTGAGTGCAGACTTTCCTTCCACCGTGCTGATCTATATTTTGACACTGTACAACTGTGATTTAATCCTCTCGCTCACTATTTATTTAATTATTTATTTATTTAGGTTCGTTCATTCATAATTAGAAACTTTTTCCTCATTCTCTAACAAATGAGCACAAAATTCAGACTGGAGTCAAACGTTTCATTAATAACAATGACAACAAATTTTGGGGATAACAGTTTCTCAAATACATACTCTTATTAAATGCAAAACTTCACTTTTTTACGTGGAGGTCGAAATGTGACAATAAAACCCACACTAATAGACAGAGTTTATTTCCACTCCACTCCGTCTATTAGTGTGGGTTTTATTGTCACATATACTCGTATATACAGGGTGGCGCAAAAGTCGCGCAACATAGGAATTTTCAGTGTCGATTATAATTTTTTTTTTCAGGTAGGGGATGGCTGCGAAATTAACAGTAGACTAGAGGGTGAGCTTAGTTTTAATGTATGGAATACCAGGTACTACAAATCGATCACTCGCTACAGAATTTAAATTCTGTTGCGATACAAAATTTAAATTCTCTAGCGATTGATCGATTTGTAGTACCCCTTTCGCCTATTATTAAATTCGCAGTCATCCCCTGCCTAAATAAAAAAAAAAATATATATATATATATATATATATATATTATAGTCAACACTGAAAATTCTTATGGTGCTCGACTTTTGCGCCTCCCTATATATATATATATATATATATATATACATATGAAATAGGATCCCTCCTAAGGAGACGTAATTTTACATTTAGGATAAAAACGAAGACGTAGAGCAAGAAAGTCATTATATTTGGCTGCAGCCGACGTTTCGGGCAACTCTACCCATTTTCAAGGCCTAATAAAAAAAAGCTAAAATTAATGCATGACAAAAAAAAAAAATATACGAATGTCAAAAACAAACTAATTCATAGCACAGAATAAAACCACTTAAAGAATAAAAATTAAAAAGCGTAAAACAAGCATAAGCCAAAAACAAAAATTAAAAATTATATACATGACAAATAACACATGATAAAAGTAAAACTTTAAAACTAAAAACATTCAAACAAATTAGTTAAAAACTTCACTAATAAAAAGTTAAATGAAAAAACGCAAAAGTGCACGAAACATACCATGCTCACTTGACATCCTCAAACAACTGAGGCGAAAAGGAGACAGGGTCAAGGGGAAAAACAGAAAAATTTAGTTGGTAGGCATCTAATTAATATAAAGGGGGTAACAGCTAGAATCAATATTTAAGCTGGAGTTCAGAAATTTAATGCACAAAGATTCATAAATACGGAGAGAGGACGGACATTTTAATGATTTAAGAATTTTAAAGTTATTAACGGAAATATCAACTTTACACTTAACAGAATGATTTCTAATGGCAGACTGTTCCTTTTTAGATAAAACTTTTTCCTATGGCTAATACCCATATGGGAGCAAAATCTTGCCTGCAAAGAACGAACTGTGCTGCCAACGTAGTTCCCCTGGGAACACCCAGGGCAGGTAAACAAATAAACGACAGAACAGTTCATCGCAGGGGGGATTTTGTCCTTACAACGGAAAAAACATTCAAGGGTATTATTATTCAAAAGCAACCTTAAAATCAGTGTGAAAATAAAATTTCCTCACCACACTCAACAATTGCTTTTTCACAAAGTGTTAAATTGGTAGAGATCAGGTAAAACAAGATATTTACAATTCTTAGGAACATCATACGTTGGGATAAGTTTGGGGGAATAAACATTATTAAGTAATTTACCAATAATACCTTTACAAGAACCCGTGGAAAACCATTTTTAAAGAAAAAATCAGTAAGGAATTCAAACTCATTATGAAGCAGAGCAAAGTTTGAGCAAATATTATAAGCTCTATGCACTAAAGTGCGAATCGAACTTAGTTTGTAATTAAAATCGCAAAAACTATAAAAATTAAAACCTAAACCCGTAAAAGTAGGCTTCCGGTATGTAGAAGTTAAAACAGTTGAGCCTGATTTGGAAACCAAAACATCAAGGAAAGGAATAGAACCTTGAACTTCCTTTTCCTGCGTAAATATAATGTTCTTATGAAGTGTGTTCAAAAAATTTAAAAACTGAACTGATTGATTATCCGTTTGGAATAAAGCAAACGTGTCATCAACATAACGTCTGTACAAATTCGGCTTAAGGTGAGGGGGGCACTCACAGAAGGCCCTTTCCTCAAGATGAGACATGAAAATATTCGCAAAAACGGGACCCAAGGGGCTCCCCATCCCCACTCCATCCAACTGACGGTAAACTACCCCTTGAAAACTAAAAAAGTTATCCTTGACAGCCAAATTCAGAAGCTGCTCAAACTGTGCTCTGCCAAAGCCGTGAAAAAGTGAGTCCGGCTGTGGAAAAGCTTTATTTAAAATAATTGTAATGGTCTCATCCAAGGGGACATTTGTAAAGAGGGAAGATACATCAAAACTAGTCATAAACAAAGAATTCATATTAAACTTCTTAATTTCCGACACAAAAGAAAAACTATCCTTAACACTGTACAAGTTCACAGTAAATGATGATAACAGTGGGACAAGAAATTTGGCAAGTTTGTAATTAGCCAAAGGATAAGACGCTAAAATTGGGCGCAATGGAACACCGACTTTATGAACCTTAGGCAGACCATACATAAGGCCCAAATAAGAGCCTGAAACGTACAATTCATCATAAGTGGAGGAGTTAATAACACAATCATGTTTAAGCTTAAGCAAAACACGGTTCACCTTGTCTTCCAATCGCTGAATGATATTTCGAACAAGATTTGTGCTCTTAAAAGCCAGTTGAAGGCCTTGGTCTCTTTTTGTGATTATGCGTGCATAGTGTCTAATATTCATGTTTCCTCCCTTTCATATGTACGTTCTATTTCCCGGATTCATGACCGCAAGCTTTTTAGGTTAAACCTATCTCGCCCTTATTTTCTAGATCCTGGTCAGGTCATTAGGAATTTATCTGACTATACCCTGTCAAAGCGTGAAGGTTTTCTCTTGTCTCTTGGCCTTAAGTTCAAGTTTCCCAACTTGCGTTTTAAACCTGCTGACTTTTATTTTTATTTTGAAAGGATAGCCCATGATCTGAAGGTTCTTCCAACGTTGATGCTAATGATTTTGGTAAGGTTAGACAACATATTTCCCAATTGTCCCATGAATTGTTTTTTAAAATTAAAGCTTTTAAGTTTTCTACAATTTTTCTGCATAGGGAGGACCGTGAAATTTTAAAAAGCTTGGGTTAAATGAATCTATTGTTATTACTAAACCAGATAAGGGTAGCGGTGTTGTGGTTATGAATAAAACTGATTATATTAAAAAAATGCTTGATATTCTTTCTGATTCATTAAAATTTGTTAAGGTAGATGAACAGGTTTCTAAAATTATTCAGCGATTGGAAGACAAGGTTAACCGTGTTTTGCTTAAGCTTAAACATGATTGTGTTATTAACTCCTCCACTTATGATGAATTGTACGTTTCAGGCTCTTATTTGGGCCTTATGTATGGTCTGCCTAAGGTTCATAAAGTCGGTGTTCCATTGCGCCCAATTTTAGCGTCTTATCCTTTGGCTAATTACAAACTTGCCAAATTTCTTGTCCCACTGTTATCATCATTTACTGTGAACTTGTACAGTGTTAAGGATAGTTTTTCTTTTGTGTCGGAAATTAAGAAGTTTAATATGAATTCTTTGTTTATGACAAGTTTTGATGTATCTTCCCTCTTTACAAATGTCCCCTTGGATGAGACCATTACAATTATTTTAAATAAAGCTTTTCCACAGCCGGACTCACTTTTTCACGGCTTTGGCAGAGCACAGTTTGAGCAGCTTCTGAATTTGGCTGTCAAGGATAACTTTTTTAGTTTTCAAGGGGTAGTTTACCGTCAGTTGGATGGAGTGGGGATGGGGAGCCCCTTGGGTCCCGTTTTTGCGAATATTTTCATGTCTCATCTTGAGGAAAGGGCCTTCTGTGAGTGCCCCCCTCACCTTAAGCCGAATTTGTACAGACGTTATGTTGATGACACGTTTGCTTTATTCCAAACGGATAATCAATCAGTTCAGTTTTTAAATTTTTTGAACACACTTCATAAGAACATTATATTTACGCAGGAAAAGGAAGTTCAAGGTTCTATTCCTTTCCTTGATGTTTTGGTTTCCAAATCAGGCTCAACTGTTTTAACTTCACATACCGGAAGCCTACTTTTACGGGTTTAGGTTTTAATTTTTATAGTTTTTGCGATTTTAATTACAAACTAAGTTCGATTCGCACTTTAGTGCATAGAGCTTATAATATTTGCTCAAACTTTGCTCTGCTTCATAATGAGTTTGAATTCCTTACTGATTTTTTCTTTAAAAATGGTTTTCCACGGGTTCTTGTACAAGGTATTATTGGTAAATTACTTAATAATGTTTATTCCCCCAAACTTATCCCAACGTATGATGTTCCTAAGAATTGTAAATATCTTGTTTTACCTGATCTCTACCATTTAACACTTTTGTGAAAAAGCAATTGTTGAGTGTGGTGAGGAAATTTTATTTTCACACTGATTTTAAGGTTGCTTTTGTGAATAATAATACCCTTGAATGTTTTTTCCGTTGTAAGGACAAAATCCCCCCTGCGATGAACTGTTCTGTCGTTTATTTGTTTACCTGCCCTGGGTGTTCCCAGGGGAACTACGTTGGCAGCACAGTTCGTTCTTTGCAGGCAAGATTTTGCTCCCATATGGGTATTAGCCATAGGACAGGAAAAGTTTTATCTAAAAAGGAACAGTCTGCCATTAGAAATCATTCTGTTAAGTGTAAAGTTGATATTTCCGTTAATAACTTTAAAATTCTTAAATCATTAAAATGTCCGTCCTCTCTCCGTATTTATGAATCTTTGTGCATTAAATTTCTGAACTCCAGCTTAAATATTGATTCTAGCTGTTACCCCCTTTATATTAATTAGAATGCCTACCAACTAAATTTTTCTGTTTTTCCCCTTGACCCTGTCTCCTTTTCGCCTCAGTTGTTTGAGGATGTCAAGTGAGCATGGTATGTTTCGTGCACTTTTGCGTTTTTTCATTTAACTTTTTATTAGTGAAGTTTTTAACTAATTTGTTTGAATGTTTTTAGTTTTAAAGTTTTACTTTTATCATGTGTTATTTGTCATGTATATAATTTTTAATTTTTGTTTTTGGCTTATGCTTGTTTTACGCTTTTTAATTTTTATTCTTTAAGTGGTTTTATTCTGTGCTATGAATTAGTTTGTTTTTGACATTCGTATATTTTTTTTTTTTGTCATGCATTAATTTTAGCTTTTTATTTATTAGGCCTTGAAAATGGGTAGAGTTGCCCGAAACGTCGGCTGCAGCCAAATATAATGACTTTCTTGCTCTACGTCTTCGTTTTTATCCTAAATATATATATATATATATATATATATATATATATATATATATATATATATAATATATATATATAATATATATATACACGGGGGGCCGAAAGTCTGGATCCATAGGAAAATATTTATTTTAATACATAAATTACAACAAATGGTAAATACTTAAAATGAATATCAACTTTAACTCGTAAATGCATATCCGTGATACTGTACAGTAGTTCGTACTCCAATATAAATACTCAAATACTTTTTTTATTTCAGCCCAGAAATGGCTTCGAATCTAACAACAGAAGACCGGGTAGAACTTGTGCTCATGTACGCAAGACAGGGCGCTACACACAGAGAAGTTGCTACCGAATTCAATAGAAATCATCCTGATAAGCATCCAGTAACACATGCGACTGTTGGCAAGTTGTTTAAACGTTTCAAAGTAACAGGAAGTGTACATGATCGACGGCGTTCTGGTCATCCAAAAACTGCAACTGATGAAAATATCTCTGCAATGGTATGTGAAACTTTAACGAATAGTCCAGTAAAGTCAACAGGAAGATTATCAAATGAAACACGCATCTGGAGAACGTCAATTCGAAGAATTATTAAAAATCATAAATTCCATCCCTAAGTGTCTCGATGTCAGAGGCCGCCAATTTGAGCATTTGTTATATTTGTTGTTTATACTGGAATACGAACCACTGTACAGTATCACGGATACGCATTTACGAGTTAAAGTTGATATTCATTTTAAGTATTTACCATTTGTTGTAATTTATGTATTAAAATAAATATTTTCCTATGGATCCAGACTTTCGGCCCACCCTGTATATATATATATATATATATATATATATATGACTGGACCAGAAATTTAGTTTTATCCGTAGTCGCCGTAGAAAAACTTATAGTACGTTCATTAAGTAACATTCTTTTGTTATTATTTTCGCCTAATTTTTCTTTTCGGCTTGAGAGTCTTTCCTGCGTCTCGTGATTTAAGGTTATGCTCGCATTTATGGCACGAAAAACAATGCATTTGCACTGTTTCAAAGAAACATTCTTGTCGTAATGAAATTACCACAATTTTGAAAAAGTGTTGCGACCTACAAATTACAAAAAAAATGGAAAACTTTAATGTAGACATGAATTTTGTATTTTTTTAGTAAATGACTTGAAGTATATATTTTACCTTATCCGCGAACATACGATGTTCATAAAT
>JAJOZX010000844.1:417500-467500 GCA_023014485.1 Bathynomus jamesi
ACTATTACTGATGGATCTGCAGTAAATGCTCCTAAGCTATTGTTATATCAGTATTTACAATTAAAAGTATTGACATATTCACTTAAATTCTCTAAAACAAATTTATCAAAAACGTTTTTCATTATAATCCTAATTCATGCTGTTTTTTTCTTTCACAGGCTTAAGAAATGACAAAAAGTACAATTTCTGATGAGATTAGATATAAAATAATGCATTTGCATGGTGAGGGACTGAGTCAAAGAAAAATAAGTGAATCTACAGGCGTTTCCCAAAATGGTATACAAAAAATCTTGGCTCGTCACAGATCAAATGGGACCCCAGCTGATCGTCCTAGATCAGGGAGGCCCTCTAAGCTTTCTCCATCTGATCTACAATATCTAAAGATTACTTCCCTTCGAGACAGACACAAATCCAGCACTTCACTTGCAGCGGATCTCGAAAAAACAACAGGTGTCTCAGTTGATCCTTCTACAGTACGAAGGAAGCTTAATTCAGTAGGTCTCAGCTGTCCAATACTTGTGTTCCAAAGCACATTTTCTTCTCTTCTCTTTATTTCCATTCCTGAAAGTGGCTTTTTTGCTGCAACACGTCTTAGGAGCATTTACTGAAGATCCATCAGTAATAGTCTGCTAGATCTTTAAACACATGCGTTATAAGTAATATAATGAATCAACCCTCAAGTCCAATTTACTGTATACAGACTAAAGGGTCATCCAGCTTATACAACTTTATACACTTAAGTAATAGCTTACTTATACGTTAATATGAACCAGAGGTTCTAGTTAATATGTATTTCAGTATCAAAACCAATTTTCATACAACAGATTATCTAAGTTATCAGATCGATAGTGGTCTCTGACTTTTGCACAGTACTCTCTCTCTCTCTCTCTCTCTCTCTCTATATATATATATATATATATATATATATATATATATATGAGGGAACAGACAATAATTAAAAACAATGGGAATAATTTTTATGTTGTAGGAAAACTCTGAATAAAGGAAATTAGATTGTCAATAATAAACGAGAAAAATACATTTTTAAATTATCGAGAAAAATATTATTCTCTTCCCTCATATATACTGTATATATATATATATTATATATATATATATATATTTTTTTTTTTTTTTTTTTTTTCATTTCTTGTAGAATTTTATAAAACTTACAATAGAAATATTAAAACTATTAAGATTTGGCTGCGGGTTCGAGACCCGTTGCAGGCAGATGGTACATAGCACACCCAGCTAACTTTACTTTTGAAAACTGTCATTTACAGGACCGAAACGGAGCTAGGACGAGTTATAGCTACTTTTAATGAAAAGGGAATAAATGAAATGGGGACTTCTCCGCCCAGCCAACCCAGTGACCTGAATACAGAAGTCGAGGTATTGGCGCGCATTCGGTCCAGCGAGTGCCACGTCATCTAGGAGATAATGTAAGTATTTTTGAGGTTAAGAACAAAACACAGTGTATTTTCATTTATTAAATGGCAGAAAACATGTAAAAAACGGGGTCAGTATCCATTAAATAAGTCTTAATGGCTACAGTTACAAATGTATATACAACTTTACACAATATAGATACACACCTTTACACATTATAGGGGATGCTAACATATGGGAACCTTTTTTTTATCTGTCTGCATACACTTTTATCGTTCATCTCTGTCTCGCACAAATCGAATAATTTTAAAAAATTCATAAATCCCTTCCCACGTGGCATATGCATGAGAAATAAAATGCAATACAATCTGCATGTTTCAGTATAATATCCTTGGAAATGATATGGGGACCAAACAATCTCAGGCACATGTAATTAATTGCGCGATAAACTGTACAATTACCGAATCATTCCAGGGCTGAAATCCGAGTGAATCAAAATAGTACATTCTTTCCCTATTTTTAAAATAGATTGCAAACGATAATCCCGTACCAGTTTCTCGTACTTGGCAGATTCAATATTTCATTCTTTGCAAACACATCGATAAATTTTGAGCGTGTGAAAAGGTCACTTTTCATTACTCTCTGGAGTGTATTCGTATCCATTCTAAAAGTCTGTGATCACGTTCCTGAAACGATCAAATTCTATTAGTGCTTGTGATTCGAGATACACGAGTACACTTATAGGCGCGTCTATAGGCTTGGCAAATTCCAACCTGATTGAGATATTTCCACTCTGCTGTGGACTTAAATGCGTATCTGCGCCAGCAGACAAGTCAGGCGTAATATCAAATGAATAAATGTTAAATTCTTCGACAAATTCTTTCTGAGTTACACCAAAACCAAGTTCGTCACAGGCACCTGTATTATGAGCCAGACTACTATATGCTCTCGCGCAGAGCGGGAACACAGCGTCTGATGAGTAGTCCGTAATCATGGTCCCTCCCAGAGAGAGGCCGTTTACGTATAGTAATATTTTTAAGGCCGAAATTCTCGAATTTAAAGACACTCTTTTTATATTTCCCATTCATCGAGGCGTGGTCCTGCATTCCAATTAATATCCTTTTAGGTAGCACTCCAAGGGCCACGATTTCGAGTTGCTTCGACGCCAACCCTGAGGGGACCGTGTACAGTTTGAGCTGGGCCTGAGCTGGGTATCACGAATTCTATAGGGGCACTGGGTAAACTAATTGTGTTTAATGGGTTAATATAAAGTCGCTATGCTCAATAGAGACCTGAGTGGGGGCATATCAAAGAGGGACAGTTCCGATTTACAGCATTGTGAACTACACGGATGGATGAAACGTGCCATGACGAGTCAGAAATAGTGCGTGCCACCTCCCTCGACAAGTATTAGTCAACCTATGATTCGTGAGAGTAGTGTCCTCAGCTTATATCAGTTAAAAAAAATGATCAGCCATAGGTTTCATACTCTTAGAACACTTCTTTTTTATTTCCTTTTACGTTTAGCGCCACGTGATGGTAACCCCTTCTTCCTGGCAGATCTCTTCTTTCCGCCACGAGCTGGTAACCCCTTCTTCCTGGCAGATCTCTTCTTTCCGCCACCACGCATTTTTCTCTTTGCATCTTTGATGATTTCATCCCGTGTACGTTTTAAATGTTTTTTTAGAGCATCTTTAGGCTTAGTGCCACCCATTATGTCTTCTGCCGCATTAAAACCTGTTTGTAACGCCTTCCGCCCTAGGTACCTGGCACCCCTCTTCAACAGTGGGACAGCAGTGCGTAGTATGGATGAAAAATGGACCCAAGTCCACTCCCACGCTGGTACCTCAACCCTCGATAGACTGTGAGCGGTCTTCGTGCCATTATAAACGACGAAAGTGTAGTTTCACTATTAAGCTCCCATCACCGAATGGGAAGTTTTTTCCCTCAATCGTCCTTATATATATCGAGATGTTGGTTAATAGATTAGTCGCAACATTCACCTAATGGTGCTTGTCATATGTAATGCTCAAACTTTTCCCTCTATGGCTGGGGATGTGTGCAATGCGCAGCAGGCGCGCCTGGGGGTCCCCAACAAATTTGTGTCCTAAGATATTGCTGTAAATATAGCACATGTCTGGGGGCGGAGAGTATTCATCCAATTTCTCCATCTTCATTTGATACATTAAGCTGGACAAGTCATGCTGTGCCTCGTGAAAGGTGCCTCTTTGGAGAGCTGCGCTATATCGGCCCTCAGCCACAATTGTGAACAGCTCTTTATCTTTAATATTTCTACTAAGCGTTGACTTTAACTTCAATGTGCATGCAGGCATGTCTATGTTTACGACTTCAAAAAGTAAATCGTATGTCAGGCGCGACATTTCAAGACTCTTGTTTAACCCCGTGACAATGTTCATGGCTGTGTCATAATGCCCGATTCCTACCGATATATTTGTGCTATAGTACCGTTCCTCGCCGAACAGGACTGATCGCATAGTATTGTCTAAGGTTATGCCTAATTTTTCGCACTCATCGAATCATCTAATGATCAGAAATATGATTTGTTCATTTTCAAGAGTCAAAAATTTGGTGGCTAACTGGAGTTCACATAAGCCCACCTCATACGAATCACGCTCCAATTCAATGGGTCCGTGGAGTTCTGTCACAAAGTTGGCGAGGGTGTTGTTAGGATGTACACTCAGAGAAGAAGAGGACGGGAGTGTGACATAGAAGTGGCTAGGCACCATGTTGCATACTAATTAAGCTTCATTATTGCATTAGCTTTTATATAGGTGTTGAAGCTTTCTGGGTAACCCAACCATTTCACCAGGTACATTTTTCTCTTTCCTGAACCTTTGCTTCCAATCATTTTTTCAATTTTAAACACACTTTTTCCTAAATTAAATGTCACTTTCTGCAACTCCCCCCGGTAAAAGCCTCCTGCGATTTCTTCCCCATTCAAATCTTCAGCGTAATACATCATTATCTCACCTTTAGGTCTCAGAGCCCTAACTTTAAAAATCTCTCGTATCCATCCTTGCTCAAATCCCTTCGCGAATTTATTCCCCGAACGCGACAGCCTTACATAATCATTGATTTTGAAACGCGCAGAGTGTGGTGGCAGTGGTGTTCCATCTCTTCTCACTTCTGGGCGCGTACCTCTTTCTAAAACCTCGTTAGGCGTTGTGCCAATCGTGCGATGGTGTGAGCAGTTGTAGGATGAGGTCAATGAGCCGAGAATGTTTATATATCTCTATGTGTTTTTATGTGTAAAATATCGGTGCATGCGCTCCTTTGTGGTACATTGAACTCTTTCAACTAAAGAAGCCTTATGTATAGAATTGGAAGTGTAATAACTGATCTTAAACTCTGCCAGCATGTTCTGAAAAGCGCATCCTCTAAATTCTCTCCCCATATCCGTACAAAAATAACCAGGAATCCTGTTTTCTTTCAACATCAACGTTTTGGTCGCCTTAGCAACTGTTTCAGGCGATTTACTTCTCAGGGGAATTAACCACAGGTATCCAGAGAATACATCTATTATGAATAGGATGTAACGGTAACCATCGTTATACAGTGAATATCTTTGCATGTCTGTTAAATCCGCCTGCCAAATAGAGTCAATCAAAGGAGCTGTTGTCTTGGCCGCTTTAAACCTTTTTCTCACCGGTTTATGAAGTGTATAATCATCCTGTCCCCGCAAAAAACTCTCAACATCTTTTTTCCTTACGCCGTAAACACCTCTGTACAGTCCATTAACATCACCATAGGAGGCGGGGTTAGAAATGTCATAATAGCGTTTACTTAATATGTTAGCCATTTGCATATTTTAGAAGCACGTGGGTATGCTTGACCGTTTGTTCTCTTCTTTCTCCTCTTCAGAGACGCCGCTGCTGCTGGGGGCGATGGCGTACTCAGTTGTGACACATGCGAGACTTGATCCAAGTCTTTTAACCTATTCAGATTACCTATCAATGTTCTGGGGACATTTATTTGTTGTAGTCTTGCTTTAATATGCTTCCAGCCTGTTGGCGAGGGTCTGTCCCACTTTCTCACCAGATCATGAACAATATCTACGATATTCGATCCTTGTACCCTTGTTCCTTCAACAATGACCTCCCCTGTATCGGTCGACTGTATGATGGGGTCCTCACTCAATAGATTATAAACACTTAAGCCTTTATTCCTCAATGTATGTGGGAGACTGTTTTTAAGCACATGTTCGATGTGTCGTGTTCCGTTGCTCTTTGGTTGGGCATCGTCGGGGCCAGGTCCTGTGTCGCCATGCTCAGCACTACTCGCGTTGTGCCTAATAACCACGGGGAGCTCTGTAGGCTGCTTATAATCCTCGTACTCATGAAGAAATTTTTACAAAGCCTCTTGGTACAAGATCCTTTTCTCATTAGGTGACTTTTCACTGTCTAATAGGGCTAGCAACTCGCTTTCCATTTTTTTAAGCCTACTTTTACGGGATTCTAGAGCCGTGTCTGGAATCTTTGAATTTTGTAATGAAGCATACACCTCGTGCGGAATCACAACCACCTTCTTCATTATATTAATCTAGTCAGTAAAGGGTCCAAAACTGAAAATAAGATGGGAAGGAATGATCCTCCTCTTTGTACAATAATGCGCTTTTTCTTACCCACAGTTTGACTTTTATGAGCGAGCGCTCGTATTATGCTCTTGTAACGACGTAAGCGAGTCTTCTGAGAGGGTTTCATTGAAACATTACATTTTATAACATTAAGACAGATTTCACAGATGCAGCGTCCGGGGCAATCGTTGATAGATTTTTACTAATTCACGTTATTTCTTTAGACTAGTTGTCATTCTGGAATATACACCGTTTCAGGTTCGCTTGGGAATATATTCGTTCTTAGAAGCACCCTAAACGTGTTTCGATGGGTGAATGTCACAAAGCAAATATCCATAACGCTGGTTTGTGGCCTCTTTATAAACCTCCAAAAACTCCTTACGCCGATTCGGGAACATTTGATTGGTTAATACCCCAATTTGTGATACATCTCTACGTTGCGCGAATAAGACGAGATATTGTGTATTTAGCGACACATCGCGCATGTTTCTATTTTTGAAAAATAGATTCTGATTGATGAAGAACACGTTTATGTTAAGATGGTGGGAGAATACTGTAAATGTCTCGGCAAACGTTTTATCCATCTCCAACATGAGATCGTCAATTACAATGACTGTATGTTCATTTCCCTTTAACGAATTAACGTCATAGACTACATTGTGGAAAAATATTTCCTCTTGGTACTCGATGAACACTGATTGATACATCGAATAGCACCATATAACTTTATGCACAAATTTTGAGAACATCTCTCCCTTTTCTTTAATGATTTTAAGCATAAACACAGTTTTACCAAATCATGTAGGCTCAGATATAATACATGTGGATGGGCTCGTGAACCTGAATTTTTCTACAGAGCCATTTCTAACACGTCACACCCTTAAGCGGGCCATTTACAATATATGATAAATATTTAAGTGCTGTTCCTTATACTTTGTTTTCTTCTTCCTCAGAACCGTGAATGACGACGATGTACAGCACCCCATCATCGATATCACAGACGAGCCCGTTGACCGTACAGCTACAGAACCCCTCCCCGCCGTTGAGCCCTCACCAGCGACACCTGTAGCACGCGCCATTTCAAAGCGGTGGCGTGATGAAGAACCCTCCAAGTCAGGTATAAAGCGTGCCAGGATTGCTCCGGTTGTAAGACCACCAGTAATAGAGCCCCAACCCTCAACGTCTTACGACGCAAACCCCACAATAGTGCCTTCCTCGAGTATAACCCCTTATTCAATTCCGGGGAAATCCTCCACAGCAGCTTCCCGTTCTGTAAAGGATAGCATAACATTCGAGTTGGTGCGCTCCGCTACCCCCACCCCGGCCTTGACTAGAAATCGGTATATAGTCAGGGTTGATCCTAGATCCATGTATAGCAATGGTGTTGAACACGGACTACGGCGCATAGTTGAACGTATTGTAGAGTTTGCCCTTCAGAACCGCGACGAACGTGAAGTCAGGACGAGGCTGTCCTTCGGATTCGGGTCAGATGACGGAGATGTAGATGATTTTTGGGTAGTAATACCGTTCAGACGTTTGGCAGCTGAAGATATAGAGTATATATTAGGCCGTATAATGCAGGCCTCTCAAAGTAGTATAGCCTTCAATATGGACAACTTCACGGTAAATATTGACCGTGTATTCCGTGTTGCGGGTCATAGTGCCACACCTTATACTCTTAACTTCAATTCTCAGGCTATTTATAGACGGCATATAAACGCCGATCGTGGTTGCGGCTTTATAGCAGTAGTCTTGGCCCGTATGTTTACTGTACTAAATACACAGGTCAAAAACATTTGGTTGCCTACGGTAGTTGAGCGTGCCCGTAAACTAGCTGTAGACAGTAAACTTGAATTTGACTGCAATATGGGTCCTGAAGAGCTGAGAAGGGTAGAACAGGAAATGAATGTTCGTATAGTTGTATTTGGAATGGATGATCGTCGTAGAACTGTGTATGTTTTTAAAAGCTGTGTGAGAGATCGTACAAGACCCCTACTTATTTTAGGACTGTCAGGGACAACGTATCTACCCATCCGTAATATAAGGGACCTTTACGCGAGTTATGATAAAAGTCGAAAATATGGACGACATCATGATTTGTGTAAGGGGTGTATCGAGTTTGCGGATGATATAGTGAAACATTGTAAAGATTGCCACATGGTATGTGAGCAGTGTAAAAGCTCCAAATGTGAAAGCCGTGTAGTTGAAGCTGAGAAGAGGGATTGTGATGTGTGTAGACGCACATTTTTCAATAATAACTGTTTTGAGCTCCATAAATCAATTGGCACGTGCAGGAAAATGAGAATCTGTGAATGTGGTATGTTTCACATGATGGATAATTGGGGAAAGTTTGAGCATAAATGTGATGAAATTCACTGTTCTACATGCCATGAGAAATATAAGACGGTTGGAGTAAAGCATGTATGTTATATGAAAGATGCTAAGCCTAAAACAGCCCTTGTATTAGTGTGTACTACGATATAGAAACATACACGATAGCTGAAACCAAAGAGGTTATTCCACATTTACTTGTCAGCCAGACTATCTGTGATGAGTGTATAGAGATCGAGTGTGATGAGGGTCACAAATGTGGTAAACGGACAAACGTTTATAAAACGAATGCCCACGATAACCCTGTGAAACTCTTTGTGTCCTATATTGTCAAGTTAGCGGACAAGTTAAAAAAAATTACTGTGTATATTCTTGCCCATAACGGGGCGAAATTTAACAGACAGTTCCTTTATAAGGAGTTGCTTGAGCACGAATCATCTGAGATATTTAAAGGTGATCCCTTGAAAAGATGCAACAAACTAATACAGATGCAAATAAGAGGTAATGTACAGTTTAAAGACACTTTATTATTCACACCTTGTAAATTAGCAAAGCTACCCAAGGTGATGGGTGTAGCCGCTGAAGTTTCAAAAGGATATTTCCCTTACACATTCCTCACTAGCGAAACTTTAAATTACGTAGGACTACCTCCACCCAAACATTACTTTAACTATGAATGTATGAGTACAGATGAACGTGAAGAGTTTGACCGATACTACAACAGTTTTAATGAGTGTAATCCTTACAATATAGCTGATGAATGTGAGTGTTATTGCGTGAATGCTGTGCGCGTGCTTAGAGTATGTTCCCAGGCGTTTAGAAGGATGTACATATGTCGTTTCAAATGCGATCCGTTGCAACCACCATCGCCTCATTATGTTTTACGGTGTTCAAGAATAACTTCATGCCTAAAGACACCTTAGCCATTATCCACAGAAACAACCCCCGCAGTTATAGCAAGGCTATTTACTGGCTCATACACCTACAGCAGCAGACAGGTATATACATAAAGCATGCCCGCAACACGGGTGAAGTACTCATTAAGGTTAATGGGCGTGTTTTTTGGGTTGATGGTCTAAGTGAAAACCGCGCAACTGGTGAGAAGACTGTGTACTCCTTTAACGGTTGCTGGTGCCATGGATGCCCCCGTCCTGAGTGTGGAATGGAATCGTAGAAGATATCCACGGTAGATCTCCTGCTGACTGTTTTGCGTGGACCCGCACCCGCGATCAACTTACAGGCTCCCAGTTCACTCACAAAGTCTTGTGGGAGCATGAGTATGATGCACGGATGGCGGCAGATGGACAGTACCGTGAAGAAATAAACACGATCAAACGTTCAATGGTGCTGAATCCTCTCAAATGCGGTGATAGCTTGTTTGGAGGGCGTACAAACCCCTTCAAGCTATACTTTCCGCCTACGGAGGGTGTGAAACTCTATCACTACGACTTCTGCTCTTTATACCCCTACGTGATGAAGAACAATCCGTACCCCGTAGGTGCACCTGAAAAAATGGTGGGTCCCACCATACCAACCATCGAGGAGTTTTCAAACAACTTGAATGAGGGCTACTTTGGACTCTCTTTCGTAGACGTGTTCCCTCCTCGCGATTTATGGATGCCGATCTTGCCCGTCGTTATAGATCACAAGCTCATGTTTCCCCTGTGCGTGAAGTGCGCAGAAGAGAACAATGGTGATTGTGACCATACACCCCACCAGCGTAAGATCAGAGATGTATATACAAGCCCTGAGCTGGCCCTAGCCATTCGCCATGGGTATAGAATAATGAAGATACATGAGGTGTGGAGGTTTCAGAAGCTACCCAATCTTTTCTCACAATATATAAACGCTTTTTTGAAGCATAAAGTTGAGGCGTCAGGATATCCGCGAGGTGTTGATACCGAAGATGAAAAAAACGGATTATATTCAGCGTTACCGTGACCGTGAAGGTATATAGCTTGACCAATCCCAAACTGTAAAGAACCCTGGCAAGCGCTTTAGTGCAGAATTGTGTCTAAACAGTCATTGGGGAAAATTTGCACAGAATACTGGGAAAGGGAACGTTCATTTGGCACAGAGTTATAGTGAAGTCTGGAATTATGCCAACGCTCCCGATAAAGAGGTCATGGAGATTGTGAATGTAGGTAATACTTACATAATAAAGTACAACAATACCGAATTGGGTACAGATACCTCACGGGTTACAAACATACCTTTAGCCAGCTTCACAACAGCCTACGCACGCATCAAACTTTGGTGCCTATTGCATTCTCTTGGGCGGGAGGGTTTTGTACGCCGATACAGATAGCGTGATATTCACAGCGAGGAGGGATGAATACAAGCCCGCTATTGGGGAGTTCCTCGGAGACCTAACTGACGAGATGAAGGATGAGTATGGAGACATCGCATACGCCGACTCGTTTGTATCAACAGGGCCAAAAACCTATGGGATACGGGTGAGGGTGGGGGAGGATACGAAGTATATCGTGAAGGCTAAGGGCAAAGCTGGGCACTTGCGGCACTTTTTGCGGTACTGCGGTACTGCGGTACTAGCGCACTACCAAACCGGTACCGCATAACGCAGTACCGCAAAGGATCGCTGAAAGTACCGCAGTACCGCTACCGCATTCAAATTTCCCGCGGTACTTTCCGCGGTACCGACAAACACGACTTTTCAAAAAATTAACACTTTTTTTAAGTAAACCTTATTACAGGAGTACAGTAAGACGAATGCTGCGTGTGTTGCATCAGCCTAACTCTAGACACGTTACGTTTTCGTTCAGAACATGTTACGTTGCCATCCTATCGCTGCGGTAGTACCGCTTTAGAAACCAGGTAACAGTACCGCAGTACCGCGGAACGCACCAGGGGGACCTGAAAAAGTACCGCAGTACCGCGTAACGCACTGGGCATGCTGAGGTACCGCAGTACCGCGTAACGCACCCCCAAATTTTGGTACCGCGCCCACCACTGGCTAAGGGTATCACGCTTAACCATGCGAGTCGGAGGGGCGTTAACTTCGACACGTTGAGGGAACTAGTGCGCTTGGTAGATGATGAGTGCGACCGCCCGCCCCAACTGACTGTAGGTACCCACAATTTTCGGGCACAGAAGTTGGGGGGCGTGAAGGAACTTAGGTAGGCTGACCATACGTACCGTTTTGAACGGGACAGTACCGTTTTGTATGGGTTTTTGTATGGGTTCTGTCACTGAAGAATAATTGTAAGCTCAATATGTTTATGTACTTACTTTTTCATGAATACAGAATATTACATAACCCCCGTCCCTTTTTTGCCATCCCAATGTCCCGTTTTTGTCTCAAGGAAATATGGTCAGCCTAAACTTAGGGGTACAAAGGTGTGCCGTAACACCTATAGGAAACGTTACCAGGTGCCTGGTACCTATTGCATTGTGCCCTTTGGATACCATAATCTTTCATATGTATGTTGTTAACTTATTTATTACACGTATTTGTAAATATATATACCTTGAATATTTCGTTTATTAAATAAATCGTTTTCAATTAGCGTTTCATTTTCTCCTTTGCGTGCGTGCGTGTGTGTGTGTACAGTAAAAAGCTAAGCCCCGCCCACTGTAAGACCGGCATCGTGAGTCATGCCGCTACCTGAGTATGCCTCTATCCCTGCGTGCTCAGTTGACTTCTGCATACCCTTGAACTCAGATGTGTATTCTCCCGCGTAGAAGAAAAATAGTAATGACTACCTTTAATATTGCGTGTTCAACATTTATGAAGTTGTATTCGGCAAAGAGCCAAGATGTGGTGGATACTGAAAAACTCCCTATTCCCCCCTCCTTTGCCAATTTTAAGGCTACATTGAGCCGTGCGAAGGACCAAGATGTTCAAATACTCTACGGGTATTCTGGTGAGGGCATTGTAGGATTTCGTAGAACAGACGATGTATTGAAGTATGTTATAGACCTAACCTTTATAAAGGCTCACATATACCGCGAAGTAGAAGAAGCAACACGTTCAGAAGATAAGCAACGGTTATGGATAGTCTTTTTGATGAGTGGTTGACAAGCGATATTATGTCATGTTACACCATACCGACTACTCGTACCCTACGGTTGAAAATGTAAATCTTGTCATCATGGAGAATCTTAAGTAATTTTGCCATTATATTAATATATATCATGATGAGGTTTGTAGTGAGGTTGTGGCTAATGGGCTGTGTGAGTTTTTAACACTTTAGAGACGAGTATCGTTTGTTAAACAAAAAGGTCAAATATGGACATATGTTTCTCTCAAATAGTGCGCCGGATTGTGAAGATGTTTAGTTTGTGGAAATGAACGTCTGGTGAGTGATAAAACATTAAAGTGGATATTGTTTCGGAAAATTCTGTTTGTCCAAGAGCACAGGTGTTCGCACAAACCTGTACACGCTTGAGCAGTGTGACGCGCTCCCCCCAGCGAGTCGCCCACCCCGTGTACCTCACGAAACATACGAGTTCGAACAAACCCATACATGTTTCATCAGCGTGACTCACTCCGCCCTGTCGAGCCGATCCGTCCACCTGTGGCTCATAGTCATCTCAGAGCTTGAACCGAGTGGACGTGCGAATACGATGGAACTTCCTTTGAGAAGCATTCTCAACGCCTCGTACGATGTCTCCGTGACGAAGTCATTGCGCGTGTTCAGGCGTAAAACCGGCACCATTAGCTATGTACTTGAAACGATTTGCAGGCAAGCAAGCAAGCATAATGTTATTTATTTAAGTGTTGAGGAGATGAATAGAATCTTCGTGATAGTTGAGAAGTGGGGAGAGGACCGTTATAAAATACCTGCAGGTGTAGGTACAAGAAGAGAGCAGATTAGTGACGCCCCCCTCACACGCTGTTGTTTGCACGTAGTGTATAAATAACGAACAGCCATGCATTGATATACGACTGATGTGGAAGAACGCATCTGATAATAACGTTCTTATCCCTACGCGAAACCGTTTCATCCTCGACAAAATGTTTGAAATCGTCGAATTCCGCAAGCTGAAGCCTATATTAGACGCTCGTGTTACGGATATGATTTATTTTGATACGGTTCTTGAATGCGCATACACCGCTCTGCTCGACGGATTTATCGAATGTAGGAATGAACAAGGCGAGAATGGTCTAGAGCTGGACGCATATTTAAAAGGTTTAGATTCTTCGAAATATCCTGAACTTTGGTACAAAGCACTTCAGCGGTACAGGGCTGAGCTCACCTACACTGTTCACCCTGAAGAGCTGTATCTCTATATAATGAATAGCTGTCGTTACGACTTGGAAGATTATTTCAATTGCCGCTATGCAGAGTGAAGAAGAGTTCACGATTGAAAAGCTCGGAGCGGTAAGAAAAAACCCCCGATTGGAAAGACTTGTTTATAAACTTGTATTTAATAATGATGTTGTGGTTAACGATGACCTCTTTGTGCGTGCTTTTGATTGTATTCTAGCCGTGTTTAAAGATAACTTGCCAACCGGATGTAAAGTAGGCACAAAAATAGTATTGAATGAAATTAATTCCATTTATGTCAAGTATATGCCTCCGTATCAGTTAAACGGTGAAGTGTTGCTTGGACGGTTTTATCACGTGGTGCAAAGTAATAGCGATGTGGATGTAGACTCTATTACGTGTTAGTTTAGTGTTTTGTGCAGTAGAACATAAAGGATGTAAATTTAAAGTGTGTGTGTATTTTCTGACCTAATATGCAATTGATTATACGTTTCGTATATTATTATTTTATTTATTTAATTATTTAATATAACTATATATTTTTCCTGTACTAATATGCAGTTCATTATACGTTTCGTATATTATTATTTTCAATATATTTAATATAACTATATATTTTTCCTCTATTAATATATTGATGATGCAACGTTTTGTATATTTTTTATTATATATTTCCTGTTCATGATGCTATTATTATTTTTTGACCATATATATATATATATATATATATATATATATATATATATATATATATATCCCAATGAATATTTATTTGCATTAATTCGCCTAAATAAACAGAATGATGTGTTGGTGTTTTATTTATTAATTTTCGTTTGTACATGGTATTTAATTATGTCAATTGGGTGGTTTCTAAAGCGAATTTCTAAACCAGAATATATGCTTTAATTAAATAAATAGCGCAAACTGGCAACTCAGCCTTCTAAGTCAACTGGCGGAATAAGTCAGAGTATATGCTTTAATTAAATAAATATGAAAGAGAGAGAGAGAGAGAGAGAGAAATAAACAGATAAACAACATGGATTAAGTCAGAATATATGTTTTAATTAAATAAATAGCGTGAACTGGCAACTCAACCAGATACACCAACTGGTGGTGAGAGAGAGAAATAAATAACATGATCGAGTGTTGCAATAACGGGATCCTATTTGTTTATGTTTAATAGCTCTGTCTATTGGGTCGTATTTAGAGACCTTGTCTGTCTACCAGGTGTTGGTAAGTAAGGCGGTGGTGGAGGTGGTTGATGGGTTGTCGTGTAATAGTTTCTTCACCAATCGTCTAAGATTGGACGCTTGGTTGTAGTCCTCATATCGGTTACGTGGTGTTGATGGGATGAGCTCCTAAAAAGTCGTAGCCCTCATCTCACTATGTGCTGTTGATGGGATGAGCTCCTAAAAGTCGTAGCCCTCATCTCACCATATGTTGTTGATGGGATGAGCTCCTAAAAGTCTATACTTAGACGATTGTTGGTGATGTGATGCTTTCTTGTGTGGTGGTTGTGCTCGTATATATCTTGCTATTGGGGCTTTGCATGCATCAATCAGTTTATATATATATATGTATATATATACAGTATATATATATATATATATATATATATATATATATATATGTGTGTGTGTGTGTGTGTGTGTGTGTTAATAGGGGCTTTATGGGCGTACAGTCGGTGAGTGTATGTGCATTTGTGTGCGCTTTTAATTCGTTCGAAGGTTATTAATATATACAGGCCATTTACGCCTTCTAAGAAGCATTCTAAGCCAACTGGCTGATTAAGCTAGAATATATGCTTTAATTAAATAAATAGCGCAAACTGCCAACTCAGCCTTCTAAGTCAACTGGCGGAATAAGTCAGAATATATGCTTTAATTAAATAAACAGCGCAATCTGGCAACTCAACCTTCTAAGCCAACTGGCTGATTAGGAATCCTATAAGACAACGGCGGCTCGGCTGAAGTCTTAATATTCGCTTGGCAGCTGCCAGGCGAACACCTCTCCTCCTCTCTCCTCTCTCTTAGGTTAGGTCTCCCACTTTGGGGGGTTCATTGCAGCTTGGGGGATAACTCCAAGTTGCCGACCCCCCCCCAGCGGGGTTCATTGCAGCTTGGGAGATAACTCCGCCTCCAAGTTGCATACCCCCTTGTTGCAACCCCATTTTGGGGGTGCCTTACAACAAGGGGGTGGGGGTTGGCTCTCTTGCAACATTATGCAACATTTGCATTGCACTCGTCCATTTTGCGGGCAAGCTACTGATGAGGATGGATGTACAAGAACGTGTGATGGTAGTAACATTACGTATCCAAGGGAAGAAGTGCAAAGAAATTCGAGAAAAATTCGAAAGAAAATTTCACAAACCAGGACCTACAGACAGCAATTTGCGAGCTGGTTAAAAAATTTAAAAGAACAAGATCTGTTCATGATAAGACAAGATCTGGACGTCCAGGTACCTCTCAAGAAAATGTTGAATTGGTAAGAGATGCCTTTGAAACAAATCCTAGAATGTCAACTCGCACAGCATCACGTAGACTGAGCATACCAAAAACGACTGTTCGAAGAATTTTAAAATCAACATTAAAAGAGAAAAGTTATCATAGTCAAATGCTACACAAGTTGCATGAAGAGGATTATCCAAGACGACCTGCCATCTGCACAAAATTGATTGAAAGTTTTTATATCGAAAACTTAATAAACCACAATAAATGCAAAAAACTTCACTTTTCTACGTGAAGGTCAAAATATGATAATAAAAACCCACCCTAATAGACAGAGTTTATTTCAACAACAGTTTCGATGCCCACTGGCATCCTCTTCGGGTGGCTACAGAAAAACGAATGAAACAAAAACAAGAGGGAAAAACAGTCCAGGGACTATTAAGAAATTCACACCTAGGTTAGATCCCGTTCACCTGACACCGAAAGGACATTTTTTTTTTATTATTATTATTATTATTAAAGGGACCCGCTTATAAGTACATTCGCACAAATTTAATCTTTTTGTTCAATACATACAGATTCTATTATTTTATTTTTTTACATAATTATTACATTTATTATTGTTTCTTTATTATTGTGTCCTTACTCGCTTTTGGTTCATTCGTTTTTCCGGTAAAATGTAAATGGAATAATAAACGTAAATGTAAATGTAATAATGGAAGTAATAAATGTGGAAATAAATGTAAATGCAATAAATGTAATAACGAAGGTAATAAAATAAGTGTAAAGGTAATAATACTAAATGTTAAAAAAATGTAAATGCAGTAATTATGTCAAAATAATAGAATCTGTATGTATAGAACAAGAAGAGATGGTTTTAATTTGTGCGAATGTACTTAAAGCGGGACCCTTTAATAAAATACCCTTCTGGTGTCAGGGAAACGGGCTCTAACCTAGGTGCGAATTTCTTAATGGTCCCTGGACTGTTTTTCCCTCTTGTTTTTGGTTCATTCGTTTTTCTGTAGCCACCTGAAGAGGATGCCAGTGGGCATCGAAACTGTTGTTGAAATAAACTCTGTCTATTAGAGTGGGTTTTTATTATTTTAATAAACCACATTTTCTTCAGCGATGAGGCGACATTCCACACATGCGGAAAGGTTAATTGACATAATTGCCGTATCTGGGCTAGTGAAAAGCCAACCGTGTTCTATGAATGGGAGAGAGAGTCGACTAAAGTTAATATCTGGTTGGGTATGACAAGATCGAAGATTTACGGACCTTTTTTCTTTGCAGAAGATACAGTATCAGGGCCAATTTATCTTGGCATGCTTCAGCAGTTTCTTGAACCCCCAGCTTCGTTCAGATGGCATTCTCGAACACTGTTGTCTTTCAACAAGATGGCGCTCCATGTCACTATGCAAACATCGTTCGGGCGTACCTTCATGAGCTCTTACCAAATCGTTGGATTGGACGTGGTTGAAAACAGGCCCTGGGCAGCATGATCTCTGGATTTACAGTAACACCATTAGACTTGTTTGCGTGGGGCTTTATAAAGTCTGAGGTTTACAAAACAAGAGTTACAGACCTGCAGGATCTGCGAATCTCTCAAGAGATGCTTGAGAATGTGTTCTGCAATGCAGTGGACAGATTTGAGATTTCCAGAGACACTGATGGTGCTCACGTCAAATCTTAGACCAGAGCTTGATAAATAAATATACGTACATCTAATTACGTTACTACATTTTTATCCTAAAATACTATTATTTCAGCAAAATATCAATAACTTTTTGACCACCCTGTATATACCTATTGCAAGTCGGATTATCGCTGTATTTATCCAACAGTATGTGTGATACCACTAATCTGTATACTAATAAGAATGTTCTTGTGGATTATAAATAAAATAATTTTTGTGTGATGCGATTTAAGAAACCTGATAAGAGTAAATGAAAAGCAAAATAATTGAAAAAAAAATTTGTTTTAATTTCTTAAGTTTACACTAATATATATATATATATATATATATATATATATATATATATATATATATATATATATATATATATAATCAATACGTGATTGTGGCCAATCATTGGGTTTGCAATAAAGTTAGATTGTTTTTGTGGCGCGGCATCGCTGATTCAATTTCAAACTTAATGAAAGAAGGGAACTTCATTTCCGCCATTATAATCACTGACAATTTCCATAAAATTAAAAAAAAAAATAATTCACTTATTTAGTTTGGAAGGGGGAATTAATGAGTTCTAAATATGATAATTGCTAATAATTAAATAGTGGGTTTTTTCTTCAAAGAGACTTTATCGAGAATGAATTAAGTCTGTAACTGAAATATAGAAGGAAATATCCGTTGGTGATATCCGTTGATATCTGTGTACAGAAGGACATCAAGAAGATGAATTTACTATCACACAAGAAAAATCTTTTAATAAAACAAGAATATTGGCAAAGACGTCAGTCTTTACTGCCGAATTCTTTTTTTTGTCTTTCCCAAATTTTAATAGCCTGACCGTCAGCCTTGACGGTAAATTAAAATTTTTATGCATATAAATATTTCATATCTACTACAGAAGGTTTGCATTAAGATGCAAAAATATGCAGCTTTTCATTTTTATAAAGTATGATACTTATTTTAAATACTCATACATTCCAGTAAGCGTTTCAAAGAAGCAATTGTTTTCATCAGTTTGTCCCTCTTTGCTTTACATAACTAAGGCGTTGGCATGCATTTATGTTTACAGTTTTTATCTTCATTTTATTGCTCAGCGCTCTCGGCAGAATCACAGCTGTGGAAACGTCATGCGGGGCTATAAAACAAAAATTAAAAATGAAGGAAATGTATTTGAATTTCATTTAATTAATGTTATTGCTTTAACGCGCAAGTGTGTTTGTGAGCATCTGATATTTTATAAATAATATTTAATTGCAAATAATTAATGTAGCCGTAACAAATTTTTCACTCAAATTACAGAAACTTCTTTAACCATTTAAAGTATGTTCAGTCATTTTTGTGGTGCATTCTCGCTAACGCCAGACGATTTTCATGTCAAAGAACAGTATAATTATCTTATGGTTCATGACAGGCTACTTTATTAGTCTGGCTAACGCCAAAAGAATTTATTCGATCTTAAAGAAGGGCTTCTTGCAACGGAGGATTAAATTCAATAATACAAAGAAATTCTAGGGAGAACAGAACTCTTTTTTTAAATATATTTAACAATAAAATTGTTTTTACGCGAACACAAGTTTAATCAGCTTCGTAATACTATAATTATAACTCCGAACTTTAGAATATCACTTAAGGTTCATGTAACAATATTCTCTGTCACGTAAAACTGAGCGCTGAATTAATTTAATATCAGATTCACTTCGATTTTACAGCATGCAAACTGTTTCATGTATAAAGTTTTAAGTGAAACTGTAAACCAGGGACAGCCATTTCAAATAACGCGAACTACTGACAATTTCAATAATTTTGAGTGTGAAATATAATTAATCTTTCATAGCGTTATTTATTTAACTGTTAAATCTTGACTAAATTTTCTCTAAATAAATTCTACAGAGTGTTTATAAAGTTTTAAATAATAGTGGACGAGTAAATAATATTTAATTTTTTAAGGAACGTTCGAAGTTAAATGAAAGAATAAGGATATATAACTAAAATATATAAATTAATAATATAAAATCCATAATACACATTATGTATTTATATTATAAGTATTTATATTAAATAAATGTATGAAATGGAAGTTGAAAAATGTCCATGTATCCATTGTTTACCGTGACATCAGCTTTATTCAGGAAAAAGCGAGACAATGTTTCGCTAAAATACATTTTCGTGGAAGAGGGATTAAGAGACGCTCATATTGTGAGATATTATACGCGGTAAATTTGATGCTAAATACCCTCTGGACTCTAGGCTTAATTATCATTATAGATCATACAGATAACAACTAGAACAGTATAAACAACGTAATAATAATAATAATAATAATAATAATAATAATAATAATAATTCAACACAAACATGTTTGTTAACCCATTAGTGCCGAGCGTCACTTTACTGATTTTGTTCTGGCAAACGCCAGACGATTTTATTCAGTCTCGGGAAAGACCTCTCAGCACTAATGGGTTAAAAGTAAGCACTAACTTTAAAACTATTTATAATAAATATAAAACAAAATTTTATAATTCGCAAAATCATCAATTGTTACCGAAGTACGAGTATACTAAATTTAACCGGGAAAAGAAATTCGAAGACTTGAAGAATTAAGAAGTTTCTTGAATTGCGAAATAAAACTATATTCATTTAAAATGTTCATTCTTTTACTGTGTGAATAACTGAATATTCTCAATTACGAGAAAATTAATGAAGGGAATAAAGCAGCACTAAATTATGGATTTATTAAAAGCACGAGTTTCGGCCTATTTTAAGGTCTTCATCGCGCCTGATGAAGACTTGAGAATGGGCCGAAAGTTTCCGCTTTTAATAAATTCACATCTTATTGTAGCTTTTATGTCACGTTCATTCTTTGCTTTTATGTTTTCAGATTACGGTATGATCGTTCGCGCCTTTGCGTGTTTAGGTGAGTGCAGCAATTGGTAGTACGGTCTTTTAAAGGCTTTTTTAGTGTTATAAAGTCTTTCATAGTCTTTAATACATAAGTGCATGCAGAAGGATTGTTCGGACGAGTTGCTACTCCTTGCAATGCAAAAAGACCACTTTGATGAGGTAATTATTTTTTATAATATCATTTATATTTAAATAAGTACAGAAGGAGTTGTTGCGGCTGTGATACAAGAACCAAAATTTTAAACATCAGGAGTGAATTTCAGTGTGATATAAAATTGAAAGGCTGCAAACTACACAGCTGTATATATCAAAGTAACGTTCAGCATCTAACCCACTTCTAGGGGAGAATTAAAGTAACCAGAGCATAATCAAACTGTGACCTTTCATGGCATGCTGCTTAAAATCAACGTGGAGCGATGCCAAAAAAACCTTTTTATTCGCTAAAAAGAAAGGAATGAAAGAAAGCACTTATAATTACGTTTTCTTGTTTCTTTATTTAATTTATGTTCTTAATACACACAAAAGCATGTTTTCATCACTCTGTAAAAATCCCTCTATCAGCCACAGCCACTTCTTTGAAGTACAACTTTTCATCCGTGTTTTCTACGCAATGGCAGAATTTCCTCAGTTTAGAGAAAGAAAAAATAATTTATTTCTGCTATACAGTAAATGGGACGGCAAAATACAAGTATATAGTACGTGACGGAAGTTTTGTCCCTCCGAATATTATAAAATATAAAAACCCCATTTGTTTACTACCTTTACAATATGTTCAGTTGCACTGGCAACTGAAAACCATTCGCGAAAGAAATACAGCATTTGTTTTTCTTTTTTCTTCTTTTATTTTGCGATAAGGTCAGCAGTACTACCGCAAAAATGTAGAGTGCAATGCAAATTTATGCAACATTGCATGTATGATGAGAGTGTTTTGACCCCCCGCCCCAACCCCCCTTCAGCCCCCACTAAAATAAAATTATATTTATATATATATATATATATCTGTGAACTCAAAGGGGTAACCTAACCTGGCTGCTCAGGCCCACAAATATATGTACACACATATATATATATATATATATATATATATATACATGTATGTGGGTAGCATAAACACCAGAAGGAGTAGAGAGAGCCTTTCACTGCGGCGTCTCGAAGCATTTTGAATTCTTCAGCATCACAGACAGTTGATTTAGATGTCAGCCATGCCACAGCCAATCGTACGGCGTAATCGGCTGTCAGGCAGTCTCTATAGATGGTAAGCAACCAGTCGACATAGTTTAGTGATTTATATAAACATATACAGGGTGTTTCAGGAGGAAAGGTCAATACTTCGGGAGGTGATAGTATCAGTAATTGTGATAAAAAAGTTCATATGAACATGTGTCTAATTCTGAATGGTTACGGAGATAGAGCTGTTTGAATCTACAAATACAAAAGCATTGTTAATGGTAATCAAGAAAGAGAAACCAATTACTGTTTGTAACATTTAGTGTTTAAACATTGGCATTTCGAATGGTATCAGATACAGAAATGACAAATTTGTTACAGTTTACAATACGTTTTCGAAAATCCCACCGTCAACCTCAATGCACTTTGCAACTCGTGTGCGAAGATCGCGTGTTGTTCGTCTGAGTTGATCTTGACGTTCCTCTATGCGGGCAGCAGCATCCAAAATGCGCGCGAGCAATTCGTCTCGTGTATCCACCTTTCTTTTGTAAACTTGACTTTTCATCCACCCCAACAAACAATAATCTAACGGAGAGAGGTCTGGAGACCTTGATGGCCATTGAATGGGACCACAGCGGGGGGAGGAAGAGCTGCGAGCGCATCAGATTCAAACAGCTCTATCTCCGTAACCATTCAGAATTAGACACATGTTCATATGAACTTTTTTTCTCACAATGACCGATACTATCACCTCCTGAAGTATTGACCTTTCCTTCTGAAACACCCTGTATAGGCTAACTGGACCGTTACCATCACTCACATCAAATTATTAAAGTAAAATGTGGCTTTTTTGGTTGGCTTCAAAACCCCGCCAGTCGAAACAGCCAGAGAATACAGCCATTCGTCTTACACACACACACACACACACACACACACACACACACACACACACACACACACACACACTGTAAATTTCAACTGTAAATTCTTCCTCACAGCTCATATCGACAGTTGAAGTGTTTCTAAATCGTGTCGACAACTGTCTTATATAAAGAAATAATTCTTCAGGGTGAACAGTGAAGGTGAGTTCAGCCCTGTACCGTTCTAGCCCTTTGTACCAGATATAATGCATGTGGAAGGCCAGATATAATGCATGTGGATGGGCTCGTGAACCTGAATTTTTCTACAGAATCCATCTCTAACACGTCACACTCTGAAGTGGAACATTTACAAAATATTATAAAATTTTAAGAGATGCTCCATATACTCTACAGTCTTGTTTTTCTTCTTCCTCAGAACCGTGAATGATGATGAGAATGAGGTACTGTGCCAGCATCATGTCCCCCTCATAGACATTGCTGATGATACCGATGACAGTGTAATTGCTGTTGAGGCTACAGAATGCCCCATTACCCCGCTAGCGTTCCCGAACCCCCAGCAACGACAACTGTAGGACCTCCACGCGACAATTCGAGGAGAATGCGGGTGCATGACGACGTTGATGAATCGCCTTCCACGTCAGGTGTAAAGATCGCCAGGTGTGCGTCGGATGTTAGACCCACAGTAATAGAACCCCAGCCCTCTACGTCTTACGACACAGCCTCCACATTAGTTCCTTTTAAAAATAAAACTGTGCCCCCTTATTCCTATTCAATACCACCCGTGCCTTCCACAGCAACACCTCATTCTGACAGAAGGACAGCATTCGAGCTGGTGCGCACCGCCACCCCCACCCCAGCCCCGACTAGAAACCGGTACGTAGTCAGGGTCGACCAGCGAACCAGCAACGGTGTTGAACACGGACTGCGGCGCGAAGTTGAACGTATTGTGGAGTTTGCTCTTCAGAACAGTGAGGGATGTGAAGCAAGGCCGCGGCTGTCCTTCGGGTTCGGGTCAGATGACGGAGATAGAGATGATTTTTGGGTAGATACTGTTCCCTTTGGATACCGTGAGGTGTGAATATTGTTGTTATATTAGTTACTTGTTGACGAAATTTTACAGTTTACTTATTTTTCTATTTATTACATGTATTTGTTTCAGCTGGTGTTTCATTTTCACCTGTGTGTGTGTGTGTGTGTGTGTGTGTGTGTGTGTGTGGTGTGTGTGTGTGTACATGAAAAACTCTAAGCACCACCCACTGTATGTTGCTGCCCAATAAAAAGAGTCACGTAGCTCATGCTGCTCATCGGGACATAGCTCCTCCCTGCGTCCTCAGTTGACCCCCGCATGCCCTGGTTTTCAGACGTGTCTTTTTAACTGTTAAAGAATTCTCGCGTAGAAGAAAAATAACGATGGCTTCCAGTGATATTGCATGTTCTACATTCCTGAAGTGGTACTCACTAAAGTCTACAGATGTGGTGAATACCCAAAGAATTTATGCAACATTGCATGAGGAGCACGACGTCCAAATATTCTATGGTTATTCGCGGTACAAACGATGTAATGGATTATGCTGCAGGATTAAACTGCACCAGAGCGCTCATATATCGTGACGTGAAAGAATCAACACGTGCAGAAGAAAAGCAAAGGATCTGGGTTGTGAACATTGTTGATAATTGGTATGACAGGAGATATTACGCCACGTTACATCACACCGAGTACGCTTACACTGGGGCGGTGAATGTAAATCTTGTGATTATGGATAGTTTAAAATATTTCTACCATTACATCCATGTATATCATGACGAGGTGCGCAGTGAAGTTGTAGCTAAAGGCTTGTGCGGGTTTTTAGTAGAGTTTAGGGACGAGTATAGTTTGTCCAACAAAAAGGACAAGTGCGGACACATGTTTCTCTCAAATAGATCGACGGAGTGTTAATAAAATGTGCATAATTCGAGAAAGTACAATGGCGAATACCCCTGAACGTAGATGTATGGTACACATTCCGGGGAGTGGGTGTGATAAGACATTAAAATCGATATTACTTCATGTATCGCAGATGGAAAAATTCTCTAAATTCTCTAAACACCTACCCAGTATAATGGGACACAAATATTCGGTTCATCCGCGCAGCGAATATTTCATGTTGGAACAATCTCGTACACGAATCAATAACGCCTGAAATCGTTTATGAGGCAACTCCGTGTGACTCATACCCACCCACCCACACGGACCCTCCGAGTCCAAAAACAACGCGCCGGCTGCTCATCGTCGCCTCAGAGCTTGCCCCGTCCGGACGAAATCACCTCACCAGCTTTTAATAGAAAACTATTAAAAGATGGCGCTTTCCGTTGAGCAGCATCCTCAATGTAGTATACGACGTATCCATGTTGAAGTCTGTGCGTGTATTCAGGCGTAATACCGGTGTTGTTAATTATGTACTTTAAACGAAATGTAGACATTCAAACTCTAGTAGACGCAATATTATTTATTTAAGTGTTGAAGAGGTGAATAGAATCTTCGTGTTGGTTGAGAAGTGGGGCGAGGACAGTTACAAAATACATGCAGGTGTAGGCACAAAAAGAGAGCAGATTAGTGACACACCCTCATACGCCATTATGTGTATGCTGTACGTGGTGCAAACCAACCCTTGCGTTGATATACAGTTGATATACAGTTGATATGAAAGAACGCTGCTGACAATAGCACCCTTATCCCCACACGAAGCCGTTTCATTCTCGACAGAATGTTTGAAGTCGTCGGCTTCCGTAAACTGAAACCTATATTAGACGTCCGTGTTGCTGATATACGTTATTTTGATACGGTGCTTGAATACGCGTAGACCGTCCTCCTCGATGAATTTACCAAGTGTAGGGCCGAACAAGGCGAGAATGGTTTGGAACTGGCTACATATTTAGAAGGTGCAGACTCCTCGAAATATCATGAACTTTGGTACAAAGGGCTAGAACGGTACAGGGCTGAACTCACCTTCACTGTTCACCCTGAAGAATTATTTCTTTATATAAGACATAGTTGTCGACACGATTTAAAAACATACTTCAATTGTCGATATGAGCTGTGAGGAATAATTTATAGTTGAAAAGGTCAGCGCTGAAAGAATAAACACCCAATTGGAAAAGAGTGTTTATATACTTGAATTTAATGATGATGTTTTAGCAAACGATGTCACTTTGTGCGTGCTTTTGAGTGTATTCTATTCGCGTTTAAAGAGCGTGGTAGTTTGACTCCCAATTGTAAAGTGGGTACAAAAATAGTGTTAAACGAGTTGAAAGAATATAGATACCCGCATACTTTGAGTAGTGAATTAATGTTAAATCACATTTATTGTGTAGTACAGAGCAATGAGGCTGTAAGTGTGGACACGATTACGTGCGCGTTTACTATTTTATTTAAGCATGGTAGAACTTAAAGCATGTATTTCCACTTTTGACGCGTATATATATATATATATATATATATATATATATATTAAACATGTATTTTGTTGTATATAGAAATCTTCTCTGCTAGCTGTATTATTTTTTGTCTTGATGCCGTTGCCATTGGTACCTCCTCGGTATGGGCCGCAAGGCCTTTTGAGGTACTACTTTTCCTTGTAACTCCTTGTAACAGTGCAACATTGCATGGAACATGATGAGAGTGTTTTGACCCCCCCTCCAAAAAAAGAAAAATTATATATATATATATATATATATATATATACATATCTGTGAACTCCAAGGGGTAACCTAAACTGGCTGCTCAGACCCACAAATATATATATATATATATATATATATGCACCTCGGTGGTGTAGTGGTTAGCGTCGCTGACTACGAATCCATCGGCCCCGGGTTCGAGACCCGACGGCAGCCGGCGCGCAGGAAAACCAATAAAGCAACCACAATAAAGAAAGTGGTGGGTAGATAAATGGGTAACTTAGGTGGCCTAGTGGTTAAGACGTTGGGCTGCTGATGGGGCGTGGTTCAGATTCCACGTTAAACTGTAGGTCTAAGGTGGAGTGAAAAGCTCGACCTTTGTCAGAATGAACAATTCGGGCGGAAGCTAACCAAAGGTTACACACACACACACACACACACATGTATGTGGGTAGCCTAAACACCAGAAGGAGTAGAGAGATCCTTTCACTGAGGTGTCTCGAAGCATTTTGAATTCTTCAGTATCACAGACAGTTGGTTTAGATGTCAGCCATGTCACAACCAATCGTACGGCATAATCGGCTGTCAGGCAGTCTTTTTAGATGGTAAGCAACTAGTCGCCATAGTTTAGTGATTTATATAAACATATATAGGCTAATTGGACCGCCACCACCACTAACATCAAATTCTTAAAGTAAAATGTGGCCTCTTTGGTTGGCTTCAGGACCCCCGCCAGTCGAAACAGCCAGTCGAAACAGCCAGAGAATACAGCCATTCGTCTTAGACACACACACACACGCACACACACACACTGTATCGTTTAAATATATATATATATATATCCCCTTTGCAGGGGAAGGCAAAGTGAAAGCGAGAGTATTCGTCGATCACTATTAAAAGATATTTATTACTAGAAGAAGATGGCAAAGGGCCTTTAAAGTCAATGCTTATGCGGTCGAATGGACGCATGGAACGAATAAGCTTTTGTTGCGTAGGTCGGTAAAATTGCGGTTTCAGTCTTTGGCAGATATGGCACCCAGAAACAATGCGCTTTACATCATCTACGGAATATGGAAGGTTTCGAACGCGAATAAAATGCATCATGCGAGTAACCCCTGGATGACAGAGAGACTTATGAAGTTCTATTAGGTCATTTTGGGACGCCGCAGAACAAAATTCTCGAGACAAGGCGTCGGCGGCAGCATTAAGGGCTCCGGGGCGGTGTACTACTTCGTAAGAATACGGCATTAGCTCAAGCCTCCATCTAACTATCTTTTCGTTTTTAATTTTGCTCTTGTGGCGCACATCAAACATGTAGGACACTGATTTTTGGTCAGTAATTAAGGTGAAGCGTTTTCCTATTAGAAAGTGGCGCCATTTTCTGACAGCTTGTACGATAGCGTACGCCTCCTTTTCCACGGCACAATGGCTCTTCTCGGCATGATTTAGTGACCTGGAAAAGAAGGCTACCGGTTTACCGTTTTGGTTGAGAGTGGCTCCAATTGCTGCTTCCGATGCGTCAGTTTCCACTGTGAATGGCTGGCTTTCATCCACTTTAGCTTTAACGGAGTTAACAATAGCGGTCTTTAAATCGGCAATAGCGTTCACTGCTTCTTCGGAAAGAGGGAACTGGGCATCAATTAAAGGGCGTATTCTTTGAGAAAATCGAGGCACCCATCGAGAGTAATAAGCGAAAAGACCCGTCAAACGAGAAAAAGGCTGTTTAGAATTTGGTATTGGCATCTCTTTTTAGCGGAGCGAGTCGAGACAGATCAGGGCGGAGCTCATTATGACTTATCTGGTATCCTAAAATACAAATAGAATTAGTTGAAAAAATGCATTTCTTTTTATTTAAGGTCATCTTAAATTTTTCGGCAACTTCAAGAAATTTAGAGAGATTTTTATCGTGTTCCTCTTTTGTTCGGCCGCAAATCGTGACATCATCAAGATAAGCATATGTTCCTTCGAGCTCATTTTGGCGAATAAAGTTGTCCATGATTCTTTGGAAACAAGCTACGCCGTTCGTAAGCCCAAAACTTAAACGCTTAAATTGGAATAACCGGCCGCCCGCCTCGAAGGCAGTATAAGCCTTATCATCTGGATGCAAGGGAACACAATGATAGGCGCTTCGTAAATCTATCGTACTGAATCTCTTGTAAGTAGAGATTTTATTAACTAGGTCATCTAAGTTTGGCAATGGATAGGCATCCAGATACGTGAATTTATTAATGGTTTCTGAATGGTTTACCACTAACCTCCTTTTTGCTTGATTGTTGACAACGTGAACTTGCGCACGCCACGGAGAGTCGCTCGGCTCGATGATATCTTCCTTCAGCATGCGATTGACTTCTGAACGAATGAATTCGGCGTCGGAAGCTTTAAACCTACGTGACTTCGTAATTACAGGACGACAATCGAGAGATAGGTTTGAAAACACTCGCGGTGGTTCAATAGCCAATGAGGCTAGAGAGCAGACTTCAAGATCTGGCTGAGGTCCCCCAAAGTTCATCTTTACAAAAGAATGTTTGCTAAGAAACGGTATTCCCAGATTTATGTCAGTACAACAATCAGGTAGAACTAAGAATCTAATTTTCTTGTAGGCGCGTTGTTTTACGTGAATGTCAAATTCGCAACATTCGCTGATGGGGAACGTTAGGTTAACTGAAGCCATAGATATGGTGCCATTATAAGACATAACCGGTAGACGAAGTCCGCGTACGACAAATCTTGAAATAAAGTTTTCTGAGCTGCCCGTATCTAAAAGAGCCTTTAAGTAAGTACCTTTAACGTGTAAGTCTACTATTGATTCTTTTAGAGTTGAAGGCACACAAGCTAATGTTGCAGACGGGATAGAGGCGCTTACTGGGTCTTTTGAGGACCTGCATACTTTTGAAAAATGGCCTTTCTTCTTACATTTGTAGCAAGTAACTTCACGGGCCGGGCACTGTGAGCGATCGTGGCGAACAGAATTGCCACAGTAATAGCACATTTGACGTTTGCGAGTGGCTGCTGCGCAAGAGTCCTGCTCTTCAGCTTTTTCTCCACTAGACGGGTCTGCTTCAGGATTTCGAGAACCCCCAACATGCTATTCGACCGAAGCTACTGGGCGGTTCTCAATTTGGGAAGCTGAATCGTAAGTGTGAGAGTCCTTCATCGCGATCTCTAGGGCACGCGCTTGATCCACGGCGGATGATAAGGTGAGCGTCTTGTTTTCGAGTAGTCTTGTTCGTATACGTGCTGAAGAAATTCCCGTTATGAAAGAATCTCGGATATATTCGTCCCTATAGGTATCGGCTGTAACGTTCTTGAAGTTACAATCAAGACTAAGTTTCTGAAGAGAACGGACGTATTCATCAATAGATTCCGTGGACATTTGTTTTCGCGTAGCGAGCTTATGTCGCGCAACGACCTCATTAGCCAGCTGAATAAAGGCGTTTTTAAGAGCGGTTAAGGCCTCGTCGTACGTAGAACTTTCTGAGATGATCTCAAAGTTTTCTGGGGAGACTGAATTTGCGAGAAGTCCCAGAAACGAGTCGCTATCCCCTTCGAGTGACGCCTTATAACGCGTAAAAAGGAACAGCCAATGTTTGAATGTGCGTGAAGCTTCAGGTGAAGTAGGTAGCACATCAAGTCGCTCTGGTCGAAGTCCACGTTCCATGATGACTGCTGAGTATTTTAGTAGATTAAATTGAAATGAGAATTACCCAAAAGAAACTCAATTCAACTTAGGCTTTAATCTACTAAATCTTCTACTGACATCTACTGAATAACTGCAAAATAACAAACATAAAAATTACTTAGTACCATTATACTAAACAGTCAACTCTATGAATTGCTTTAAGATTAAGTTTAACGATAGTTAACTTAGAAAGTTAACTTAGTAATTTAAAGCAAAGATAAGTTACTAATTTATATACACCTCTTTAAATTACAATACGTACCGAGAAGACAACTATTATTAAAGGTTGCTTTTATCCAAGACCATTATCCATGATTGACTCTGATATATTATTTATGTTTTCTTTATTATCTTTTATCAATCTTTACATTATATAGTATTTTATGGAATACCTATACCTGGAGAAAATATAATACTATAGTAACATAAGACTTATAAGGTACACAAAATAATAATGCTATATACGAAAATTATAACAAAGGGTAAGTTTAAAAAACAGTATTTAAGATGAGCGTAGCCTATATCATTTGACGTTTTTCAGAGACTATCAGATTATCCATAGGCTAAGGAAACTACTACAAGTCTTAGAATAGTTGCCAGGTACAGCTATACTCATTTAGGATTTAGGATATTCGTTTTTTTCACCATGCCTCATTGTTCCCTCAGCTGTGGAAAAAGTATTTTATGTAGAGGTCTGAAATTTTTATGATGGCTTATCAATAGATTAAGGTAAACGTTGTGTAAATTTTGGAAGTGTGAACTGCATATTTTTGAAGTTATTGATGTTCAAATCTCAAGGCGTTTTTTTTGGACCACCCGATATATATATATATATATATATATATATATATTATATATATATATATATATATATATATATATATATATATATATATATATATATATGCATCAATAATGAAGATACATGGATTAAGGTGGGTTTCAAACACGCTTAAATAAAATATATACATACTGTATATAGGGTGTCAGGGAAAAATTCATACACCCTCAAATAGTGTGCAAGATTCGGTCTAAACTTTTCTTGAACAGATCCACAGAAGAACTGTTCACAACCAACTTCTGAAGGTAGCCTGTCCCACCTGTCACAGATCTTATAGATAAAGTAATTCCCATACACACTAGTCCTAAACCGTTTCAAATCCAACTTCCAACCATTGTTGCGAGTTGGGTTATCATTTAAACTAACCATGCTTCTAAAATCGACATCGTTGAACCCGCGTAAGAGCTTGAAAACCTCGATGAGTTGACCGCGCAGCCTCCGAGTTTCTAGCGAAAAAAAATTTAGGGCGCGTAAAGGTCGATTGTAGCCCATATGCCTAACGGAAGGATTAACTTTGTGGCCCTCGCCTGCACTCGCTCCAGCCTCTCAATATCTTTCCTGAGGGTGGGCGACCAGAACTGCACAGCATACTCCAGGTGCGGCCGAACCAGAGAATTGTACAGAGAGAGTACAATCTCCTTGTTCCGAAATCGAAATTGCCTCCTGATATAACCCAACAGCTTCTGGGCTTTCTTTTCTACCTCTACGCACTGTTTCGTAAACTTAAGGTCGCTGCTAATTAGCACATCCAAATCCTTTTCCAAATCAGTGGCCTCGATAGTACTCCCCAACATGGAGTAGTCTGACTTGGGATTGGCGTAGCCAAAGTGCATCACCTTGCATTTGCCCAAGTTAAACGCCATTTGCCATTTTTCGGACCACTCTCCTATCCTACCTAGGTCCGCACACAGTTGCTCGATCGCCTCTGGCGTCCCAACACTGGCCCCAAGCTTGGTGTCATTAGCGAATTTGGCGATCCGACTGACAATGCCACCGTCGATATCATTTATGTAAATCATAAACAACAGTGGCCCCAAAACGGAACCCTGAGGAACCCCACTACTGACCGAGGCCCAACCCGAACTAGCCTTTTTAATTACAACTCTCTGCCGCCTATTCTTCAGCCAGTTTTCAATCCACCTACCTACTTCTCCACCGGTACCCAGCGCGCAGTTTGGCCATTAGCCGGCGGTGAGGTACCTTATCAAAGGCTTTCTGAAAGTCGAGATAAAGTATATCAATCGCCCTACTCTTATCATAATCACTCAACATGACGTGGAAAAACTCGAGCAAGTTGGTGAGACACGACCTATGCCGTCTAAACCCATGTTGGGAGTCCCCAAGCAGCTTGTACGAATCCAAATGGTCAACGATCCTATACGCTATTATCCCCTCTAATAATTAATTAATTTACCTACAACCGAAGTGAGACTAATGGGATGATAGTTCCCTGAACTTTCGTGATCCCCTTTCTTAAAGATAGGGGTCACGTTGGCTTCCCTCCAGTCACCAGGCACCTGGCTCGTCTCCAACGATTTGTTGAAGACTGTAGCCAGGTGGGGAGCCACCTGGTCGCGCACCTCCCGCAACACTCTGGGGAGGAACTGGTCTGGTCCAGGAGCCTTAAACGCGCTCAGTTTATCTATTCTAGAGGCAACGACTGTCGCGGTACACCGAACACTATCCAGGCCAGCACCTTCGTGCCTGAAGCCTGGCTCGGAGATGACGCGGGTGGTGAACACTCCCGCAAAGTACTCATTCAGCACATTAGCGATGTCCGCGTCGGAGGTCCGCAGAACGCCGCTGGGGTCCTTTAACGGACACCATCACTCTGATACAGGTCTCACCTACCCGAAACGCATCGAACGGGTCAACAAACCTCACGCCCAGTGGAACGCACAAGTCTTGCACCCTCTCGTTGATGTCACTGACCTTACTGAGCGCGTGGTCATTGGCATTCATCCGCGGTAAAATACCTATCAACATTCCCTTGTCTGTTTTAAGTTTTAGATCATCCGCAAGAGACATGATCTCGGTGATGTTCCCTTCTGAAGGGTGCGGCCATGTACAGGTGGGTGACCCTCCTTCCCCGTTGGAGGGGGCTCAGCCTCCTGCGGAATTTGCCCTCTCGTTGGTGCGGGGCTCTTCAACCCCCGACAGCCCTGGCTGTTCGGGAAACGGGTCGTGCTAGGGGGCGGTCAGAATAGGGAAGGCTCCCTCCGTGCAGTGCTTTTTAATGCTAGGTCGATTAGGAATAAGTTTCGCGAGCTACGGGCGCTCTTAGCATCAGAATACCAAGATATTGTTGCTATCACCGAGTCCTGGATTCATACTGATCGTCGGGACTACGTTGAGGAGTTCGAGATTCCCGGGTATAGAATGTTTCACAAAGACTGCACCCGTGGGGATGGGGGGGAGGGGTACTAGTATCCGTGAGAGACACGTTGAGTCCGGTTGACTGCCAGTTCCAATCGGAACGAGAGCTGCTTGGCGTCGATCTGAATGTGGGAGGGACGAACTATAGGTTAATCTTGGTGTACAGACCTCCGCATCTCCTCCTCGAGGAGGATACAGCCCTGTATACCGAGCTCTGTAGCCTGCTAGGGGATAGGGTGTGTATAGTTTTAGGAGACTTCAACTGTCGCGGCATAAAGTGGGAAGAGAGGACTGCTGATACTGAAGGGAGGAGGCTAGTTGACTTTGCTGATGAGAACTTCCTCACTCAGTAGGTCAATGGGCCTACACGAGGCGAAAGCGTTCTAGACTTAGTATTCACGACCGAAGACAACCTCGTCACTGGCTTCACCGTTAACGAATCGTTGGGTGGGAGTGATCACGGTCTGATTAGGTTCTGTGTGTGCGTCCCTCGGGTGAAGCGTAGTGACTCTAGAGACAGTAAGCTCGATCTACGGCGGGCGGACTTTGTTGGCCTCCGGGATAACGTAGGTGAGATGGGGTTAGAGGTCGGCGGCGATGTTGAGGAAGTATGGAGTGCATTCCGGGACGAGTTTATGGTGCTGCAGTCTGCTGCCATACCCTCAAAACCGGTCACCCCTGCTTCAACGCAGCCTAAGTGGTTCAGTCATGACATCGCTTCCGCTATCGGAAATAGGAAAGTAGCGTATAGGAGGGCGAAGGCCAATCGTTCCCATGACAACACTGAGGCGTATGTCCGCCTGTGCAGAGAAGTGATGGCAAAGGATAGGCTAGCGAAACGTAACGAAGAACTCCGGGTGGCAAGCCTCTGCAAGGCGAACCCTAAGGAGTTATTCAGTTATGTTAATATTAGAAAGCCCATTAGAAGTATGATAAGTCTGTTAAAGGACCCCAGCGGCGTTCTGCGGACCTCCGACGCGGACATCGCTAATGTGCTGAATGAGTACTTTGCAGGAGTGTTCACCAGGGAGGACACCCGCGTCATCCCCGAGACAGGCGTCAGGCTCGAAGGTGCTGGCCTGGATAGTGTTCGGTGTACCGCGACAGTCGTTGCCGATAGAATAGACAAACTGAGCGCGTTTAAGGCTCCTGGGCCAGAGCAGTTCCAGTTGGATGAAGTTGCATTGCGCTCTACATTTTTGCGGTAGTACTACTAAGGTCCCGTATATAGCAGAAATAAATTATTTTCCTTTTTAAGTTTTAATAGTTTATCAAAAATTTATTTTCTGTAATCACAGAGTGATTCAGTAATATATACAGGGTGGCGCAAAAGTCGCGCATCATAGGCATTCTCAGTGTTGACTACATTATTTTTTTCCTTTTAGGTAGGGGATGGCTGCGAAATTAACAAAAACGAGAGGGTGAGCTTGGTTTTAATGCATGGAATACCAGGTACTACAAATCGATGAATCGGTACAGAATTTAAATTCTGTACCGATTCATCGATTTGTTGTACCTGTTATTCCATGCATTAAAACCAAGCTCACCCTCTCCTCTTATATATATATATATATATATATATATATATATATATATATATACAGGTGTCCCAAAAGGTATGGCCTAAAAATAAACTTTTACAATTTTTTTATTATAAATGATAGCGTTGAAGTACAATGATAAAAAAAGTTTTATTTAATAAAGTTACTAAACCTCCACATGATATCCACCGTTCACAACAACTAGTCTAATTCTACGTTCAAATTCTAAAAAAGCTGACCGTATGAAATCTGGTGTAAGTGATGCGCATACCGTATGTCATAAAAAGGCGCTTAGCAACAAGGTGCTTTGCTTAACTTGGCCTAGCTCCTTAGCCTAACACATCAAATAGCCTCGTACTGTAGTTAATGCCGGAAGTTAAATGCCGTAAACTGTTTAAATAATGAATTTTGAAATCAGTGAATAATTTCCCTGTCTGAAATTTGAATTTGAACGTAGAATTAGTCTCGTTGTTGTGAACGGTGGATATAATGTGGAGGTTTAGTAACTATATTAAATAAAACTTAAAGCATTCATGCCTGTTTTTATCATTGTTCTTTAACTCTATCATTTATAATAAAAAAATTGTAAAAGTTTATTTTTAGGCCATACCTTTTGGGACACCCTGTGTATATATTAGGTTTGATATTTATAACTGCAATTCTTATTTTTGATTTCCACAGCCTGTCACTCAATTTGAATTTTATGATATCTAAAAGTTGCAAAACTCTGTCACTTGTATTCTTTTTTGAATAAAAGTTTGAAATAAAGTTTGAATAAAAGTTTGAAAACTATAGAAAAGAACGCAATCATGAAAATCTTAAGCTTCACATTTGAGCTCATTGTATCAAGATTTGTGAAGCTTTAGATTTTCATGGCTGCGTTCTTTTCTATAGTTTTATTGACCAAATAATTGAACCGACAGTAAATGGGAAGGCAGCCATGGAAATCTTGAGCTTCACATTGTGTCAAGAAGATTTGTGAAGCTTAAGATTTTCATGACTATAGTTTTATTGACAAAATAATTGAACCCCCAGTAACTGGGAGGCCGCAGGCTCCCCAGTTACTGTCAGTTCAATTATTTGGTTAATAAAACTATAGAAAAGAACGCAATCATGAAAATCTTAAGCTTCACATTTGAGCTCATTGTATCAAGATTTGTGAAGCTCTAGATTTTCATGGCTGCGTTCTTTTCTATAGTTTTATTGACCAAATAATTGAACCGACAGTAATTGGGGCGCCGCAGGCACCCCAATTACTGAGGCCCAAGGTGAGAGGGATAGGAATGATGTTCAAAATAAAATACGCCGTAGGCCCACAATTCGATTCGGTTTGGGCCGAATGCCCAAGTACCGCAGATCTAGCGAAATCGGGGCGTAGCGCCGATCTTTTGCTGAAAGTCCTGACAGAAAGAAATGAAAAGGGAGTATTTGTTGACAATTATGTCTACAAGGAGATTCTTCAGTAATGAAATAAAGATAAGTTTATGATGAAGTGTTCTTTTTTATATTTTATAACAGGAAATAATACCTTGAGGTAAGACAATTCATTTCCCAGATGAAGTAATTGGCCGAGGGCTCCAAGCCTTCCGCAGGAAATAGCAAAACCGCCCGTAGAGCGGTATGGTATTTTTGCTAGTAATAATAATAATTACACTGAACAACGAAATAGAACTTTTATTCCTCCTTCAAATGAATTTGTTTTTAATGTACCTTTCTACACTGATTACGAATTTGAAAACGAAATTTTTCTATCGCCCACCAATTTCGAAAGAATTGCAAATGAAAATTTACAGATTTTCTTACTTTTTTTGATATATTTAATCGTACAAAAAAAGGAGTGTACCTTACCTAAAATGTTTTTGCAGCTGATTTTCGCTTATAACTAGTACTAGGGGCTTCTTTTATAAGTGTCCAACAGTAGTAGGCCAACATACTGGGGTTATATCTTCCTTTCGTACTGCTTTTCCATGGTTGATATATCCTGATGAAATCTTTCATCATGTTCATCGCTGACAGCGTCCAGATTTGATGGGAAGAAGTCCAGGTGGGAGTGCAGGAAATGCATTTTCAAAGACATGTTACAACCCATGGCTTGATAAGCACTAAGCATTTGCTCCACCAGAGGAACATAATTTTCTGATTTGACACTACCGAGGAAATTCGCAGTCACTTCTTTAAATGCTTTCCATGTTGTTCTTTGAACCTCATTCAAAGACTCATCAAATACAGACTTTTATCACTTCTCTGATCTGTGGGCCCACAAAAATGCCTTTTTTTATTTTCGCTGATTCTAGGGAACTTCTGTTTTAGATATAGAAATCCAGGTCCGTCTTTGTTCATGGCTTTTACAAAATTTTTCATCGAACCGAGTTTGATATGGAGAGGTGGTAAGAAAACTTTTGCTGGATCTACTAGGGGTTGATGGGCAACATTTTTCTGCCCTGGAACCAAATTTTGTCGAAGTGGCCACTCTTTCTATGTATAATGACACCCCTTAGCTCGGCTATTCCACTCGCACAGGAAAAGTGCAAACACTTTCAGATCACCACAGATATGCCAGCAATGTTTATCATAGTGAATATGTTTCAAGAGTAATTGCATATTGTCAGATGGCTCCTTCATATGAACTTTATTTGCAATCGGAACTGAAGGATAGACATTACCGTTGTGCAATAATACAGCTTTCAAACTCAACTTTAATGACGAGGACGAGGAAGCTTCTAAACAGTGGCTGCATCCTCCAGCGCAGGACACGTCAACGAGAAGAGGCGACGTCAAACCAAAACATCAACGCCCTGGTGGCCAAACTTCCTCAAATCTCCGTGCAGCGGGCTGTCTACGGTTGGCCAGACTGGCAGTCGACGGCCTGTTGCGTGGCACGGTCAGAGTGCCGATCGGCTCCCGGGGCCGGACCTATTCTCAGCGTGCTATTTTTTCAATTACAGGGAACAATTGCGTGCTCCCCGAACTACTCTTACTCTCTGGCGACATTAAGACTAATCCAGGCCATACTACAACTTACACATGTCACCATACACAAAGACATAGACACAATAGCACCATGAGACACACAGAAGTATAATATTAACATATTACAGTACAACGTAGATGGCCTCACAAACAAAATCATGCAGCTTAAGGAATTCGTACACAAACAAAACATTCACATATCACTTATACAAGAAACAAAACTAAAACGCACACACAAAACACCCACCATCCCTGACTTCACGGCGATCCGTCAAGATCGTACTGGGGGTAACGGGGGTGGACTCATCACTTAAATACGTAAAAGCATTAGCTACACTGATGCTACCCAAAACATTACAAACACAATCCAAGCAGATAACACGATAGAAATACAGGCAGTTAACATTAAAACACGCGCAAAACACAACACCACACTAATCAACATTTACATCCCATCAGATAGTTCACCTCAGGTGCCAGCCAATTACAATCCACAGTTACACAATCTTGCTTCTCTCACTAATGTCATCTTAGGAGGAGACTTCAACGCCACACAACTAAACAGCCTCTTCATTCTTAACAATACAGAAGAACATACACACATACCACATCAAGCAGCAGGATACTCAAACTCCTCCCCAGACATAACGTTGTGTTCCCCCTCACTAGTAACACAAACACAATGGAGAACAGAAAAACAACTGTCATCAGACCACCTGCCCATCATCATTACAACACATTCTACACTCTGCCCCAACAGCCTTAGGCACACTTACAGAAATTACAAGAAAGCTGATTGGGAACAGTTCAAAATACAGACTGAGGAACAATTCACCACATTAAACAGCACACCCATCATAAACATCGATACAACACTCAAGACATTTAATCAGATTATCAATAATGCAAACAAATACATACCCAAGGGCAACATTAGGAAATACAACACAAATTACACTAGAGAAATAGCCCACCTCATAAGGCAACGTAACAACCTCAAATATAACACACAAACCCCACACACAGAAGCCATAAAACAGCAGATACAACAGCTCAACACAGAAATAAACAACAAACTCAAAGAAAAAAAACAGAAACATTCAGGGAATTCATAACAACAGTAAACCACTCCACAGATACATACAGGCTATACAAGACTATAAACAGCATTACCCACTCTAACAGCGGCATTCACACCTCACACGCGGCTATCTGTCACAGCCAAAATAATATCCCAACATATACACAACAAGCTAACATTCTAGTTAATCACTACGCAAAGATAAGTCACTTAAACAGAGACAACAACCAGAAACATGCAGACAGACAAACAGCCAGACACAAGAAAACCTACAGACTCGACACGACCATTACACCCTTCAATACAGACCAGACCACCAAGATCATCAAAAACATTAAGAATTCGAAGGCTACTGGACCAGACAACATATCTAACATACACCTTAAACACTTGGGCCCACAAGGAATACTAGCTCTCACAAATATCAGCACATATTCATACCAACACTGTATTATTCCTGACATATGGAAACAAGGTAAAATTATTACACTACTCAAACCAAACAAAATTCCAACAGAACCAGCTTCCTATAGACCCATTACTTTACTATGCACGCCTTCCAAAGTAACAGAAAGACTAATCTTACAAATCACCAACCCACACATACCACTATCGCCTACTCAACATGGATTCAGACCTCACCACTCAACCACGACATTACTCACTAACCTCACGCAGCACATCATGGATGGCATCAACTCCAGAAGACCAGCTCAACGTACACTATTAGCAACAATAGACATTAGTAAAGCATTTGATGCTATCCCACGCTTCCCTCTCATAAACAAAATACTCAACACAAACATGCACAATAACACCAAAAGGTGGCTGAGCAACTATCTCTCAGGAAGATACTCACATGTCACATTTAATGGCAAGTCATCCAAAAACAAGCTTTTTCCGACCGGGGGGGCCCTCAAGGCTCTGTTCATTCACCAACACTCTTCAACTTATACAATATACATGCATGACATTCCAACACCCATAGATAACAAGCTTACCTTATCATCATATGCAGATGATATCACTCTAACATCCACCCACAACAACATCGACACCGCTACAAATAACCTACAAACATACATAAACAGTATACAGGACTGGCTCACACACAATAGACTCAAAGTAGCGCCCACAAAATCAACCATCACCTTGCTTACAAGCAACACAAAAGAACACCAGGTAATTCCACAGCTTACACTAAACAACATCAATATTCCACACACTCACAGAACCAAAATACTTGGTGTCACATACAACACATCATTATCTTTAGCAAACCACATTCAGGACATTAAAACCAAATATACGTCAAGACTTAACAAGCTTAGGGTACTAACAGGCACAAACTTTGGACACCAGCAGGAAACAACATCACTCATATACAAACAATATATTCGCTCAGTTATGGACTATGCTAGCCCATGCTGGGCACCCATTATCTCAAACACACACATAAACACCTTACAAACAATACAAAACAACGCACTTCGTATCGTTACAGGATGCACTCAAACAACACCAATAGAACACCTGCACACAGAAACAAAAATACTAAAAGTTAGGGAACATTTCGACATGAGGGGAACACAATTCATGGCAGCAGCGACAACTAACCCACAACACCCTTGCCACTACATGTACAATCATGCACCAACACCTCGCACCATTAAGGTAACACCAGAGAGACATTATAACCAAATACTCCATTCCATACCACGCCCCACAGACATCACACAGTACAGAAAACACATACACACACCTAACCCACAAAGCACTGACACGACTCGGTCCGAATGCGGTCCTAGGTGCGAAGCCGCCACCCATTAACAGGTCAGAGATCAGCCTGAGCAGATCGGATCGAGTTAACTTAGCACGATTCCGATGTGGACATCACCCCAACTTACGGACATATAAACACAGACTAGACAACTCCATAGACGACACCTGCCACCTGTGCCACGACACACCACAAACAATTGAACACATTATGACAGACTGTACCGCTCTAGCACAACAACGAACACAACACAACATCACTAGTGCGCTGAACCTCTGGTCCACTCCGGAGAGGGCGATCGGTTACCTGCGTGCCGCCGGCTTGCTCGATCAGGGTGAGCTGATCGGCTAAACAACAACAACAACTTTAATGAATCGACAAAAAGTCTTCATTTCTTAAGATTGTGCTTTCGACCAAGTCCTTCTATGAGAGCGTTCACATCATTACAGTACACTAAATAATTTTCCACAGAGAAAAACGATGTGAAGTGTGTCTGACGAAATGATAATATTTTTACAGTCTTGTAAGAGATTCAAACCTTTTAATTTAGAACCTAAGAGCTCAACCTGAATTTTAGATAGATTCAACTCTCTGACAAGATCATATTTTAATTCTGACTGAGAAATTAAATGAGTTCCTCGGATGAAGGTTGAAATTGTGTATCCATGTCATCTTGTCTGTCCAAAGGTTCATTACGAGATTTATCAACAGGTTCATCATCATTTAAAATCCATGTCTTTGGTGGTTTTGGTAGAGGCAAATCATTATAATGTGACGCAAAAGTTTGTGTTGTTTTAAATTGTCCTATTTGCAAGTCCAAAACCCATAATTTTAAGCCACTTATCTCGCGTATATTAACCGCAAATTAACAGAGTTTAAAGTCAGTGAACCGATATGTTACCTATACAATAAAATTTGTAAATATACCAAGATTACCCAGTTACAATCTTATTAGATGGTCCACAATACTTAATTAATAATAATACATATAATATATCCTCAAAATTTTCTAGTGACATCCGGCACTACCTTCTTCGACCAATGAGGTATGAAACAGTGACCTTGAAATAGCGGGCATACAAACGAACGAGCGAGTGAGCCCTTTAAAATTACGAACGAATGAACGCCCGAAACGAATGAACGAGTGAATTTTAACTACATAAACTGTTCAAAATTTTTGCAAAAGGCCAAGTAAAGCCTCTGAAATCTTAAATGAAAGACCAAGCAAATAAATAGGTTATATTACTTTAGATATATTTACAAACTTACGCGCTTACATGATTTAAAGGGACAAGGAGTGGGCACTCCTTTTAGCATCCCCATCCTGTTCCCCTCTCCCGCCCTACCCCCACCATATACATTGCGAATCTTCCGTTTAATAGTAAAAGTTTTGACGGTGATCGCGGGAAATGTTTGTTTCATTACGTTTAGTACATCGTACAGTGACTCCGCGTGTTTACTTTTTGTGTCATAGTTAGTAATAGTTACATAATTAATGTGAAAAGATGCCTGAGCATCGAACCGTTGGTATCCCGAGCATGATTTAAAGGGACGAGAAGTGGAACCCTTTTCGGCGTTCCCCCCATCTCCACCCCCCCACCCCCACCAGCTACGCTCCCTCGCAAGCCGTTACAGATACAATGGGGTCGTCTGCTGTAAATCTTGTAGCAAATCCATTGTAAAGTAGATCATATTAGGTCAGACCTTCTTGTATCTGTCTGTCATGATTTTTATGATTCAGAAGAAATAGAACATGCGAGGGTACAATTAAACACCCTGTTTAGTGCTGCCCTTCCAACTCGTAGAAGTAATTCTAGAAACGAGAATACCCTGAAAGACATTACACTGCCCAACACCAATTTTGCTGATTTAATTCTAACACCTGTTTTTAGGTAACTTTGGTGTGCTGATTTCAAAAATCACCTTAGTTTTTACCTATCACGTCAGGTTTTCGAGCAATCAAATACAGAGATATCGCATTTTGGCAGGGTTATGCCCAATTTTTTTTCTTTTCAAAAAATAAGTTTTTACATACTCAGAATCAGCATGGAAAAGTAAACAATTGTGCAGGGAGTGAACTTTAATATACAATGGTAATATTGACACATAAAGTGATTAAAAGTGTTTAAATAAGCAAAAATGAATCCATGATCATGACGTCACGCTCACACCTGGGAAATCACAGATACCCAAGATTTTAATATGTTGTACATGACCTTTAGATTTAATGCACAGATTTGTGTATTCCACAGATAAAATTTTAACAGTAAAACAGCTGTTAACAGGTCTCAAAAATCATCAATTTTGATAAGTACCCTTCATGGATCACCCAAAATAGGCATATTGCATTGCACATTGCACGAAAACCTGATGTGATGGACAAAATCTAAGGTGATTTTTGAAATCAGCACATCAATATTATCCAGAAACAGGTCTCAGAATTAAATCACCAGCAAAATGTGTTTTTTGTTGGGCAGTGTTATAAATAAAGTGTCGACCCTCCGGGGTAATGAGAACAATATTACCTTTTACGTTACTAACTTCCATAGAATACCGGTAATCTCTATGGGTAACGTAGACGTCTCGGTGCTCCTCAAACAGTATAATGAGGTAAAAAGTCGATAGGTGAACTGAAACACCAACATGCGGTGTCAAATCAGAAAAACAAGATTTCGCTAGAACAATTCTGGCCAGAGTTAGATGCATTGAAAGAGACGCTCCTCCCAAAACCCAGTTACTCGGAAGTAGTTCAGCAAGCCACATCTCCAAGAAGCGCGTCGGGCAGCGAGGGAAACGAAATCCCCGCCTCCAACTCCACCCCTGAAGGTGGGGTGGAAACGCAGCATACAGGGGTAGCGGTCAACCCCCCCCCCTCCCGTTCAGGAAAGGACCCCTGCTCCCGATTTCACAATGAGGAACAGGGACGGTCCAATGCCGAGAGACGAGGCATCATTGCCCTCTTCCCTGCCTCCCACTGCAGAGGAGAGGTGTTCGATTCCGCCTCGCTCGGTGCACAGTTCCCCCCCTCCCACCGAAGAAGGAGGGGCACGCGCGGCCGTCAGGTTATAAACACGGCTAACAGACCCTCACCAAGCCACAGAGTAAGGGAGGAGGCGAACCCAGCCTCAGGGAGATCGAGGGAGGAGGACGACGGGTGGGTAACGGTTAACAGGCGCCTTTCCCGAAGGTTTCCTCAACCGGTCTCCGCGGCGAGGCCACCGAAGGGGAATGAATCTCACTCTCTTTGTGGCGCGAATTCAGCTCTCGAACGAGGCAAGCGATATTCGACACATGATGAAAGAAGTCATTGGTGAACAGAGTATATTGATAGTTAATAAACTAAACACGAAATCTCCGTATTATAACTCATTTAAATTAATAATTAAAGGTGTAAATGCGCATTTCAACCCGTATAATATGAGTCAATGGCCAGACGGTATTATTGTTAAGGAGTTTATTCACTTTTCCAGGAGATTTGATAAAAGGCAAAATAATAATAATAATAATAATAATAATCATAATAATAATAGGCGCCCTAACGGTAATGCCTGAAAGTTGTACTGTGTAAAATAATAATAATCTTACTAATAATAAATTCTCTATCAGTCATGGCGGATAACTTGTTGAAAATCGTCTCATATAATGTAGGGTCAGTGAGGAATTCAACTGTAGATGTTCATAAAATCTGCGACAGTGCAGATTTGATACTCCTGCATGAGCACTGGCTACCTAAGCAAGAGCTAAAATTCCTCTCTACCATCCATGATGACTTTATGTACCATGCGTCATCAGCAGTAGACTTGTCAGATGAATTAATGTACGGTAGGCCTTTTGGTGGTGTTGCTTTCTTAATAAGGAAAAATTTGTTAAAACATATAAAATTTTTAACAAGCGATTATGTGAGGTTGTTAGGCATTGAATTACAAGTGAACAATGATTGCATATTAATTGTAAACTGCTATTTACCATATAACAACGGCAGTAATCTAGATGAATACATTGATTTTCTGTACAAACTTAAGTCATTATCAGATAACCCGAAATATTCTCACTGTATAATAATGGGGGACTTTAACGCACATGTGAACTCGGAATTCTTTGTAGAATTGGGTAACATGTGCGAGTCGGCCAATTTAAGTATAAGTGATGTAGATGTATTCGGGTAGCCAGTGGTAATTTTACATACGTTAGTGATATGAGTGGTACCACCAGGTGGATTGATCATTGTCTCATTAGTAATAATCTAAAGGATCGAATTGTTAGAGTTCATAGTCTGCATGATTTCCTTGTTTCTGATCATAGACCATTAGAAATATTAATTAACGTTACCAATTTATGCGCAACACGACTTAACAAGAACTCAATAGGTAAGAATAATCGCGTCGATTGGTCCAATGTTACGATGCAGCAGAGAATAAAATACAAAGACAGAACAAGTCACCTCTTTAATAATTTAGAAATTTTGCACCTTGACTGTAATAATTCACTGGTAAACAAAATTTTTGTCACAAGTAAACTGTTTTGTGTTTTTTGCATACTTTTTTACGCAGAATTAAAAAAATGCAATTAGAATCTTTCTATCACCCATAGGTTTTGTGTGACTGATACGTATTACTGTATCTTTTATATAGCGTATAAAGATTTTTTAGAAAACCGCTTTATTTATAAGGATGACATGTTAGTATTGGAGAGAGGAAGCTAAATTGGGTGCTAGCAGGTCATTTGTAAGACAGTTGACTTGATTCCTTGGGTACGGGTTATCAGGCAAGGCGGGCTGATACATGTATCTACATGTTCAGAGATGCACCGAGTCACTGTCTGAGGCGCACTGTTTTGTCAGTTATGTGCCAGTTGTGTGTGTGCCAGTTGTGTGTGAGCATCACAAGTGTTACTCAGTCTGTTCTGTGAAGTGTATTACATCCTGCAGTTACAGTTCTGTGTTAATTAAGCTTGCATTATGCCACGAAAGTGTTTAAATCACCCAGATAGTTTCTGCTATGTGTGTGGAGAGCTAACCTTCAAATCTCAGAAACGAACCATTACTCCACTCATTAAAAAATGTTATAAGCTTTATTTTGGGTGCAAACTAGGTGACCAAGATAAGTACTGGCCATCTAGGACGTTTTGGCGCCGACATTTTGGCACTGGACGTTTAGGCGCCGTCGTTTTGGCGCCACCGTTTGGGCGCCGCCGTTTGGGCGCGGAGCCGATTTGGCGCCGCCGTTAATTAGTATTAAGTAGTAATACTTGGTTATTAACCTGAAGTGCTGTCTGTCTTTTCAGATAAGTTGTGTTGTTGCCCTTAATAGCATAAATGTCTGAAAATATATCAAGTAAGAAAGGGAAACAGAAGTTTTCACATAATGGATATTTGTATGTGTTTGATAAATGTAGCAAGCGCGACCCTTCGTTACTTTTTTGGCGGTGCGAGCAAAAGAGTCAGTGTATTATAAGGTGTATATATAATATGGGTACTTTTCCGTTATCTGCCCCATTGACGATTGGTTAGGTTCAGTCATGATATTTTCGTTAGTTTTAACAAAAATTAACTAATTAACGGCGGCGCCAAACCGGCTCCGCGCCCAAACGGCGGCGCCCAAACGGCGGCGCCCAAACGGTGGCGCCAAAACGTCGGCGCCAGAACGTCGGCGCCAAAACGTCCCATTCCGAAGTACTGGGCCCCTCATATTTGCTGTGTGACATGTGTTAGGCTTCTAAATGGTTGGAAAAATAGTTCTCGTCACATGCCCTTCGCCGTGCCTATGGTTTGGAGAGAACCGAAAGACCATTCATCAGACTGTTATTTCTGTTTAACAAACATAGCAGGGATTACTTCTAAGTCCAAACATACGGTGAAATATCCTAATTTACCGTCAGCAATGAGACCTGTTCCACACAGTGAAGAGCTACCCGTACCGAAACCACCAGAAAATGTGACCATGGAAGATGACTCCGATGCTGATGAAGTTCATCCAGACCAGATTTAATAACTCAGGGAGATCTTAATGACCTCGTTCGTGATTTAAATTTGTCTAAAAAACTGGCTGAAATATTAGCTTCAAGATTGAAAGGATGGAATTTTCTCCAGCAGGGCACTAAAATATGTTTATTCCGCAACCGCCAGGATGAATTTAAACATTTTTTTCTCTCAAGAAAATGGTCTAGTATTTTGCAATGATGCTGCTTCTCTTATGGAGGCCCTTGGGCATCAACACAATACAACGGAGTGGCGCTTGTTCATTGACTCCTCAAGACTTAGCTTGAAGGCTGTGCTTCTCCATAACGGAAATAAATACGCGTCAGTGCCTTTAGCTCATGCTGTCAACATGAAGGAGTCATATGACAATATGAAACTTCTCTTGACAAGTATTAGGTATGGGAAATATTCCTGGCATATTTGTGGGGACTCGAAAGTGATTGATCTTTTGCTCGGCTTGCAACTTGGATATACTAAGCACTGCTGTTTCTTGTGTGAATGGAACAGTAGGAACAGAAAAAATCACTACATACAAAAGCAGTGGCCAAAACGAGAATCATTTATTCCAGGAAAGAAAAATGTGGTGAATAAGCCACTGGTTAATCCTCAACTAATTTACTTACCTCCATTGCACATCAAACTTGAACTGATGAAAAATTTCGTCAAGGAGATGGATCAAAATGGTATGGGATTTCTGTACTTAAAGAATAAATTTCCGAGGCTAAGTGATGCTAAAATCAAAGAAGGGGTATTTGTAGGTCCTCAAATAAGGGAGTTGATAAATGATGAGCAATTTGAAGATCAGCTGAATGAAGTGGAAAGAGCTGCGTGGCAATCATTAAAAAATATTACTAAGAATTTTTTGGGAAATCATAAAGCCGAAAACTACCATGAAATAGTGAGTGATCTTTTGAAGGCCTACAAAGCTATGAGATGTAATATGTCCCTAAAAATACATTTCTTACACTCCCACTTGGACTTCTTCCCTGAAAACCTTGGCACCGTCAGTGACGAGCACGGGGAACGCTTTCATCAAGACATTTCCAACATGGAAAAGCGGTACCAGGGCAAGTGGAGCCCAAGTATGCTGGCTGACTACTGCTGGACCCTCAAGAGAGATGTTCCACAGGCGAAATACAGCAGAAAATCAACCAATGTCACCTTTTAGGTAAGTACAAAGGCCATGCATTAATATAGAAATATACATTTTTATTAAAATATAACTGTGTGCCACATAAAAACCTTGCGTAGTGGAGAAAATCTAACAACATATTCGAATTCAGCGTAAAAAATACTGTTAGGCTCACCTACTTCAATACTTGTGACAGAAAAAAACAATTATTTTGTTGACCTTGCTCAAATGATTCTCACTGTAAACTCATAGATAGGTATTATAGTAAGATAATATCCCTGTTAAGAGAAGCAGGAAGCCCCTTGATTAAATCTTACAACTATCATACTAAGATTATTCCTGGATGGAATGATTTTATTGCCCCCCTGAAAAGGGAATCGAAAGACGCCTATGATTTGTGGTGCTTTCATTGTAGACCCAGATTAGGACCAGTATACTTGAATATGTGTAGAAGTCGGGGTCGGTATAAGGCGGCCATAAGGCGATGTAAACAGGAAGCAGAGTCTATTCGAGCATCAAAAGCCTGTGAAGCTCGCATAAATAACGATAACAAATTTTGGAAATTTGTTAAGAATCAAACGGGTGTCAAAAATGTCCTCCCTCCGACAATCGATGGGGTGTCGGGGGAGGATGAAATTGCAAAGCTGTGGAAAAACCACTATTCTAACATTCTTAACAGTGTGAGTAGGGATAATCTTAAGATGGATTGCAGCAAAACGATTGTGGGAGGGACAAGGGAAAATATTTTGATATAATTTTCTGAAGTAAAGAAGTTAATTAAAGAGTTAAAGACTGGTTCTGCGTCAGGGGTAGATGACTTATCGAATGAGCACTTAAAATATGCAAACGACGTAGTATGTCTGCATATATCATTGCTCCTATGAGCCATGCTGGCTCATAGCTATATCCCTGGTCAAAAATAAGTACGGAGACATTCTGTCCAGCAATAATTACAGGCCTATTGCTGTCGCTTCCTGCTTCTCGAAACTACTAGAAAAACTTTTGTTACTCCGATTAAATGATTTCCTATGGACATCTCCTAATCAGTTTGGCTTTAAAAGCTCCCACTCAACTGACCTGTGTATCTATGTACTTAAGAAACAATATCTAAATACACTGACAGTAATTCAACTATTTATAGCTCTTTCTTAGATATAAGTAAGGCATATGATAGAGTGAACCACAATATTTTATTTAAAAAACTAGAAGACAGGAAGGTTCCCATGTACATATTAAATTTATTGAAATTTTGGTATTCCCACCAATCTTTCACTGTTAGGTGGGGCAATGTACTATCCGAGTGTTTTGGCTCCTCTTGTGGGGTGAGACAAGGCTCCTTGCTCTCCCCTATGCTGTTTAATGTGTATATTGACGGATTAATTGCTTCATTTAATGAGGCAACAGTGGGATGTTGTATAGATAGGAGCACCGACAATTCAGCGCAGGACAATTCAGCGCCGACAATTCAGCGCCGACAATTCAGCGCAAAGACAATTCAGCGCAAGACAATTCAGCGCCAACAATTCAGCTCAAGTCAGTACAGTTAAAAGTTTAGTTAAAAATAATAAAAATAAATCGCAATAAATAAAAAAGAGAAAAATTTGTATATTTATATATATGCTAAATTGGGTCTGTATCGAAGGAGTGATATTTCAAAGGAGTGACATTTCAAAGGAGTGACATAACAAAGGAGTGACATAAATACCGTAACGAATGAGTGACATAACGAAGGAGTGACAAATCGGAGATAAAATTCAAAGGAGTATAATTATTAAAATTTTATTTAAAAAAACAAAATTTGTTAGAATTGTTAAAATTAAGATTTTATTTCAAAAACTAGAAACCTAACCTAACCTAACCTAACAGTTGCAAGCCTCTCTTCCCTCTGGATTTGTTCTTTCTTCTTCTTTGTTGGTATTTTCGCGCTGAATTGTCTTGCGCTGAATTGTCTTGCGCTGAATTGTCTTTGCGCTGAATTGTCTTGCGCTGAATTGTCGGCGCTGAATTGTCGTGCGCTGAATTGTCGGGTCACGGTATATATAACACAAGGATAAATAACTTTGTTTATGCCGATGATATGGTGTTAATAAGTCCCTCTGTTAAAGGTCTGGATCGGCTACTAAAAGTCTGCGAAGTGTATTTGCAGAAACATGATATTCTTTTTAATGTTGCAAAAACTAAGGTTATGCAGTTTCATCCTAAAAGCTGTAATCAGCCAGCTGATATAAGGTTTAAAATGAATGGTGAAGTAATTGAGGAAGTAAAAGAGTTTAAGTATTTGGGTCACACTATTACCAGCTCCTTGAGTGATGACTCGGATATAACAAAACAATCT
>JAJOZX010000844.1:472500-507500 GCA_023014485.1 Bathynomus jamesi
ATCTTTTTATGTTTTAACGCGCTGTTCGGGTTTTGACTTTGAATTCATTCCACATTCATGAAACTCTAAAATTTTCGTTGCAGCATCTGAATATAATGTTCATAACATCACAAACTTTTTTCTAAATACATTTTTCAAAATGAGTTCATGCATATTATATGTTATGCAATAAGATACCTTAATAATTCAGTGTTATTTAATATGAATATTAATCTAATAATAACGTTTCCTTCAATATCCGTAATGTTTTTAGGAAATTATTGAAAAGTTATTATGACTGAAACTGTTTTTTTCCTATACATAATTCTGAACAAATTTCAAATTGTTTGGAGCACGTGATGGTGAATATATTTCAGTTAGTGCGTCCTAAAATGTTTGCAATAGTCTTCAATTAAATTCTTCAGAGTAAATTTTCAAACTATTTTTATGATGTCTCGGAAGTTAATAATTGGAATTTCCGAACAAAGGGATCGAAATTCTCCAGATATTTAATCAGATAAAGATCGAAATAAAGTATTCACAGCTTTTTGGGAAGATTTGTCCTTCTGTATAACAAACTTTTGTTAAATTAATTTATCTATTCTTTATAGGGGCGCAAATATGTCATACGGAGTGAAAATGAGATGTGAAAAAAAGAGTGAAATTTATAAATGTAATTTTTATGTATTGTACAGCATATGTACACGATTGCACAATGAAATTCGCCAACTCTACGAAATCCAAGGAAAAAATACTGAAATTTTGAAAATTCAGCACAAATTCATATAAATCGTCTAATAGAAAAACTGAACAGTTGAAAAGTGTATTCGGCACGTAATCATAAAGAGCGAAGGGCTGACAAATGGTGTAAAATTAGTCGTTTTTTCTAAGCAAGTAACCATTTATGAAGTTTTGCTGCGTTTTTAAATTGTCAGAATTTATTTTTTTATCTAAATTTTATTTTCTTCGCGTATTCCTTCCACAAATATCCAATGAAGGGATCGCTCGCGAAGTTTCAACCGTCGTGTTTTAGGGGTTCAGATCGAGAATTCATCGATAAAGAATCGATGTCACAGAATTCTAACTATCATCAAACTTGAACTCAAATAAGGACTCGGTGTGTGTATATATATATATATATATATATATATATATATATATTATAACCCGCACGATAAGAAAAAGTGGCTTCGAGTACTTTCGAGTGAGTTTATTACAACTGTTCATGGAATGTAGATATAGTGTCAATACATTTTCTGAATAGGATTTCTAATAAACTCGAATGTATTCGGAAAATATTTTCTTTTTCGTATCGGTTGTAATATTAGCAGTCAATCAGTTCATGTGTTTAATTTCTTTATCAGTATATATATATATATATATATATATATATATATATATATATATATATGCGCTTCGGTGGTATAGTGGTTAGCGTCGCTGACTACGAATCCATCGGCCCCGGGATCGAGACCCGGTCACGGCAGGCGGCGCACAGCAAAACACAGCTGTTCATCCTCCACATAATAAAGAAAGTGTTTGGTAGCTAAATGGGTACTCTGGGTAGCCTAGTGGTTAGGACGCTGGGCCGCTGGTGGGGCGTGGTTCGGATTCCACGTTAAATTGTAGGTCTAAGGTGGAGTGAAAAGCTTGACCTTCGTCCGAATTAACAATTTGGACGGAGGCAAACAAAGGGGGTATATATATATATGTGCGTGTGCGTGTGTGTGTGTGTGTGTATTTTTTAATTTAGGTGTGTGCCATTAACCGTTCTGCCTTTCCTTTCTTCTTTTTACGGGGCTTTTTGCCCCCCTTTCGAAATTACCTTTTCCCTGTTGTCTCATTCGTTCTAATTTCGCTTCTTTTTCGTGTGAAGGAAGGAGAGGCGAAAGAAACGTGGGGTTATCTAAATAAATTTATTGGCTTTTAGAACGCTATTAAACCAAGGTGTAAAACAAGTTCGGCTCTTAGACTCGCTCCTAAGTGCTGCGAGCACCTTTTTTATTAACACTCCCTCCTACTAAAGTTTATTGAGTGAGAAAACACGAGTGCTAAATATTGTTTCTTCTAATAAGAGTCTCTCTTTATTGGGTTTTCTCGTCTTCTCCCAAATTTGGTTTTTGCATTTGAAAGTGATTTTTAGTTACTAATTACCCAATCGAGTTTCAAACATGTTTTAGATCTTCACTCTTTGATCAATTTTTACGTTGTGAAAAATTCATAATTGGATTATCATTTTTCTTCATGATATTAAATCGCATCGATTAGAAATTGTTCTCATTTTATTTATGAAATATTGAGTTTAAAATTAATTTAGATCTAGTCTCATTTTTGTAAAAATCATCTTGGAAACTCTCCAGTAATCTTAGGAATTTCTTGAACTTTTAGCCTATAAAATAATGAAAACTTAATTTCAAACTTTGGCATTAAATGGGTTAATGTTGAAAATAAATAAAAAATATTGCCATCCACGATCCAATGTTCACATTATTGAAATACATCATTTAATATCTATAAAATAAAGGAAAACTTTCACAAAAATAGAGAATGGGTTTACAATAACCATATGCATACATAATCAGTGAAATCTCTCTCTCTCTCTCTCTCTCTCTCTCTCTCTCTCTCTCTCCGGGATTCAAACCCGGACCTTCTAACTCAAGACACAGACGCTGACCATTCGACAACGCCAGGATAGGTTAATAACAACCTGGCAACATTTCATCACCCGAAGGAAACGCCTGACGCTTTCGCGACAGAGATATCTTTATTTTATTAACCCCCTACACTTGAGCCAATGGACAACATTTCATTAAAATCTATCTGACAAACACGAGGGTACCATTAGATAGGAATATAAACGCATAACCGAGCTCGAATCCTGGGATAAGGGATAAATTTTGCATATATGTATATATGGTTATGTTTTATATTTCCATATATATATATATATATATATATATATATATATAGTGGCACTCATAAGTATTTGTGCAAAGAAATATTTCAGTTATATTCGTCTTTATCTTTCATACCATGCGTAGAATAGTTATGAAAAGTATACCGTTCGTTTGGAAAACTTTAACAAATAAAAAAATTAGTTTCTATCGGGTGGATTTGTGCAACAATATTCTCTGGAAAAGTTCCTCTGCACCTGCATCCCAGAATTTGTCACATGAAACCATTCAACGATCTTGATTTTCTGTTCCAGCTGCAAACGCAGCATTACTGTTTGAGGGTTCAGCCATTATAAATGTATAGGTATATGTGGAATGAAAACCCCCAATCTGTTACCTTTCTGAAGAAGAAACCTCAATGATAAAATATACATCCATAATAAAATAATCGGCAAATAAAAATAGGGACATTTGTTTGGGACACACGCCGTGTGTATATATATGTAGCGGATCGACAAGAAATAGACCAACAAGTAGACGGACAAATCCTTTCCTTCCACGCTATCATCAAACAGTCTTGGAAGACACACGTGGACACGGATTCAGAACAATGAAAGAGTCTGTTTCTTCCCAAAAGGACGCGCTCACAAGGCGTCTTAAGATTTGGCGCGAAGTCCTACGTCACAGGAACTACTTATAAAGGCGAGCTTCCACTCACACTCACTCACTCACTCGTACTCACACACTCGATTTCCACCTTTACGAGCAACACGTCCGTCAACCGCCTTCCGGCCTCCTGCCGGAGGCGCGGCCTGCTACTTCCTTCAAGGCCTACAATTTATCATCTTCAGCACCTCAGGCCTGCGCCTGCAAGATCATTTAAAGCCATCCTGTACCTCGAGAAGTGACATCACCTCAGGCCTCCGTACGAAGCCTACAACAAGCATCATCATCTCGAGAGGCTTAGCGGACAACGACAACTCGAGTCTACGGTGATAGGTTCCTCTTCAGCCCGCCTTCAACAGAGTTTACATCGTCCTAAGATAAGTACCTCCTATTCTAAGTACTCTTGTGAAGCCTACATTAGCCTACCGCCGAACGGTAGGCTATACTCCCAAAGTGTGTAATTAAGCGTTCCAACTGACTCTCGTGAAAGAACGCAGTAGGCCTGTTCTCCAAGTCAAGTGTCATTTCAATACCGTAATTCCGCGTATCATCCGTTATTATGTTCAATTCATATTTATGTGATAACTAAATATTCTCTGGGCGTAATCACTTAACATCACATAATGGTCTTATATATAAATGATATTTGTGTAATCATTGTCAAGCATTTCAATCCATTATTATTAGGCCGCATCAATTATTCTAGGTGCATCCATGCAATCATTTAGCCTACTTAATCAGTGTCACGTATTCTATTCAATGTACCAAACGCACGTGCATTCTTTATATCATTTACTAGGCCCATTCAATGTTCCATGTTGCATGCCATTTACATACCATCAACGAGTACATTATTTATTACGTGTCAATTAAGCTATTAACATTTCATCTTATTAGCTAAGTCTTTGTCATAAGCATAACGTAAAACTACCAATTAATTACTGTCAATTCTTTGTTATATCTTTGTTTTATTTTCATAATAAAATACAAAACTATAAGGTGTCTTTTATAACCTTAACATTAATTTGCTTGGGTGTAATCCAAGCTGGTGACCCTCGCTGCCATTTCGGTCACTTCCAATAGTATGGTGGGCCTAATCAAATAACCACTTATTCCAATCGGTGATACTGTATGACATCATAAATTATTAACCCAGCCTTTCATTAATAAGCAATCAGTCATTGCCTTAATTAATCATTGCATACAATTAAATCATTATCACCTTAAACGGCTAAAAACTAGGTCCACTATATATAAGGGTGATCCAGAGAAATGGGACCCAAAAGAAACCCCTGTAACTCTTAAAGTATAAGTCCTTTTATAAAATCATACGCATCATTCGAAAGAGGATAGTTACAAGTTTGTACAGGATTGTATAGGTTTTGACAATACCAGACAAGATAAGATACAAAACAAAATAAAAGTGTTAGTTAAAACTAACCCTTCAAGATGACTGCATGGACTGTGGAACAGCTGCGTTTCATAACTGAGCAATATTATGAGCATGGAAGAAGTGTAGTTTCAGCTCTTAGGTGATTTTGACATCTGAAAATTTGTCTTGAAAAATCTTTGAGCTGAAACTACACTTCTTCCATGCTCATAATATTGCTCAGTTATGAAACGCAGCTGTTCCACAGTCCATGCAGTCATCTTGAAGGGTTAGTTTTAACTAACACTTTTATTTTGTTTTGTATCTTATCTTGTCTTGTATTGTCAAAACCTATACAATCCTGTACAAACTTGTAACTATCCTCTTTCGAATGATGCATATGATTTTATAAAAGGACTTATACTTTAAGAGTTAAAGGGGTTTCTTTTGGGTCCCATTTCTCTGGATCACCCTAATAATAATCATCAATGCATTCATAGTTTAAGTGGAAGTATGAGAATTAAACATTTTTTTACACAGACCACCATTCCGCCCATACGTCCATTTCAGGATATGAGCAGCTTGCTGCAGCATTGCCAAGCAAGCAGTTAGGGGGTTAAAGTACTAACGAGGTCTTTGTACGTGATCCAACACCAATGAAAGCAGCAGTGCTTCGTGTTAATCCAGTCCAAGGAACATCTATATCCATATTCAATTGATTGCAATTTTCGTTAGTTGGTATTGCAGACATCCCCAGTCATTATCAGTCCTGGTGCATGATTCTTCAGGAGCAAGATGCACCGCAACTTTGTGTTTTCTCCCCAAGGTAGCACAAATTTACCTGCATCAATCACAGCCACACTCACACTACCTTAAGCTTGCTCTACACAAACTGGACCAAAAGCCACAAGTATCCGCAAGTGCAAACCGTCAGTATACAGGCCTGTGTTTTGTTTAGAATAATATATATATATATATATATATATATATATATATATATATATACAGGGTGGGCGGAAAGTAGCTCCCTATTTTGGATTGGTAAAAAAATACGTATATTATCCATTTATTTCAGAAGAAATAATATGAAAAGGTAGGCATACATGGTAGGTTTTCTCTAAAATTCAATGTGGGCTCCAACTCTTTCCACCAGCTTCTGGAGCCGCCCAGGAATGGCGTCCACTGACTTTAGCAGGAACTCCGGCGGGATGGAGGACATGACTTCCCGAATTCGGTCCTCCAGTTCTTCCAATGTCCTCGGTTTGGTGCGGTAGACTTCTTCCTTTACCCACCCCCAAAGAAAGAAGTCGCACGGTTACCGCTGAAAAACGGCAGAATCGGTTCAGTGTAACGGTGTGGTGTGGTATGACCTCAGATCAGGTTGTGGGCCCGTTCCTTCTGCGCAACACCATGAATGCTGAGCGGTACCTTGCTATGTTGCGAAACGAGGTCTGGCCGGTTGTCAGCACATGGGAGAACATCGACGATCTGATATTTATGCAAGATGGCGCCCCTCCGCACTTCGCTCTTGTTGTCGGTGAGTGGCTAGATGCCCACTTCCCTGGGCGTTGGATGGGTCGTCGTGGTCCACATCAATGGCCAGCCAGGAGCCCCGACTTGACACCGTGCGACTTCTTTCTTTGGGGTGGGTAAGGAAGAAGTCTACCGCACCAAACCGAGGACATTGGAAGAACTGGAGGACCGAATTCGGGAAGTCATGTCCTCCATCCCGCCGGAGTTCCTGCTAAAGTCAGTGGACGCCATTCCTGGGCGGCCTCCAGAAGCTGGTGGAAAGAGTTGGAGCCCACATTGAATTTTAGAGAAAACCTACCATGTATGCCTACCTTTTCATATTATTTCTTCTGAAATAAATGGATAATATACGTATTTTTTTACCAATCCAAAATAGGGAGCTACTTTCCGCCCACACCTGTATATATATATATATATATATATATAATATATATATATATTATTATACAGGCAGTCCTCTACTTACGAGCAGGTTATGTTCCTGGACCTTGTTCGTAAGTTGATTTGTTCGTAAGTCCAAATTTACTCTAGTAAATCCCAGAAAATTTATGTACAGTATGTATTGTCAAATATGAATTACTAAAGAATATACAGTACATGTATTATAGTAATAAATAAATTCGTTCTTTGTCCTTTAATATTGTCCCAACAGTTGACCGATTAACACCAATCGAACGGGTAATGTCAACCATCTTCTCACCTTTTTCTGCACGCTTAATAACATCCACCTTCTGTTCAAATGTAAATGTGCATCTCTTCTTACTATTGCTATCACCACTAACTCCACAGTCACCACTCCTGCACTTAGAAGTTTGAAATTACGACTGAACAATAAATGGACTTACGCCAGAATGTTCGTATCTCTGAAAGTTCGTAACTCGAATGTTCGTAAGTAGAGGGACAAAAAAAGTAACTTTGGCCTTAAGTTCTCGAGTATAATTATATTATATAGGTATATAGTAAGCCTTAACGTACAAGTGTGAGTAAAATATTAAGTTCATTATTTAAAAAACGTGGAAGTTAATTTCGTTTTAATAAATTAAGTTTAAAAACATTACTGAAAATTTTTAATGCTTGTTTCTTCTGTTTTAGGAATTAACGGGCCTTTTAAATGCCAAAATATACTGAGGAAGACCTATTCTAATAAAAATCTTGCGACTACAGAAAAATTATGCCGAAAAAAAAATTAGAATTGAGTTCCCGAATAAAAATTAGACAAGAAATGGGATAGAAAAAGTTATTCGAAAAATTGCTAAAACTGGTAGTATTGCTCGAAAAGAAAGGAGTGGACAAATTAGTACTGAGCACACTGAAGAAAACGTGGAAGTCGTTGCAAACCTGATTTGCAATCGAGAAAGCCAACCTAGAACACACAGATCTCCAAGAGAAATTGAAAGAGCAACCCTCATTTCACGAAGTCAGTGCGAAGAATCATCAAACATGATTTACGCATGAATCATTTCAAACGAGTGAAAGCCCACTAGCTCACATATCGTAATGAACGGAAGAGGATAACGTGCTGCCAACATTTGTTAGCAAGATTTCCTGCTTATACTGTTAGGGGAATTTGGTTCAGTGACGAGAAAACTCTGCTGAACACTCAAAATGATCAGGCGGAGAGACTCTTACGAGAGCGTCTCACTTTTACCCAGAAAAATATGGTATCCGCTTTCATTTCAAAACCTGAAAAATCTCTCGTTTTTGTTGAACCAGGAGCAAAGTTTAATGCTGCATACTATGAATTAATCCTCGAGAAGCATATGCCGGTCATTCATGATAAATCAGGAGAACGATTCACCATCCAACAAGATGGGGCAACTAACTAGCCAAGTATTATGGGGGCAAAATGGACGAGTGCAAGAATGTTGCATTGCAAATGTTGATCAACGTTGCAAGATGTTGCAAAGGGGTTATGCACTGAAGGGGAGGGGTTATGCAATGAAGGGGAAGAGCTTTGCAGCAAATCAATGCTGCAAAGGGGGAGGGAGGGGGCTTCGGGGGGAGAAGGGAGGATGACCTCCCGCAAAGGGGTAGCCTTAACCTAAGAGAGGAAGAGAAAGGAGAAGGAGGAGGTATTTGGGGAGAAGGTGGGATGTCCTCACCCCCCAAAGGGAAACCTAACCTAAGCCTTAACCTAAGAAGGGGAGAGAGAGTTCTTTATTCCACCGGAGTCCGACGCATTATGAACGTCAAGGGGCCAAGCAGCGGTTATATAGAGGTTCGTGAGTTGCCAGATACCACTTATTTATATATGGAGGGGTTACCAGAGAGCACTATATATTTATTTAGATGAGTTGCCAAATAGTGTTTTTTAATTGTTCAGGTATACCTTATTAGGGTGAGTTGCCAGGTTGCGCCATTTATTTTAACTTATTTAGACGAGTTTCCACTTATTTAATTATTTATTAAAGGCAAGAGCGACTTTCTCCTTGAAGTTGTTCAGCAAGAGAACTAATTATTTAAACGATTCCAAATATTAACAATAAAAGAAATACAGTAGACAATTAGTCCATGGAGTAGCAAAAGAAATCATCATTATAATTAATAATAAAAGAAATACACAGGGCTCTTTATATTGTACATTATTCCAATAACATATTGTCTAAGAACAATATTTAATTTACCTATAATTCATGAAACGCTTTCATTTATTCTAACACCTTAGAATGTATACTGTGTCTATTTACTTTTGACAATCCTTTCTATATATCTAAATTTCTATTTACGCAGAGAGAGAGAGAGTGAATGTTCGAAAAACTGAAGACGGCACACACACGTAGATTACATTCAAACATAACCCCTCCCCTCGCCCCCCCGTGTGCCTATTCTCTATACTGTAGGTCTAAGATGGACTGAAAAACATAGATTATTGTCCGAAATGAATGAAAAATTCGTTCATAATATTAATTCATTCTTTACAGTATACTAAATTGACAATAAACACTTTAAATATTCTACAAGAATAAACCTATAATTCGAAAAGAAGGCATTCGTTAAAACTTCTTATTCCAGGAATGAAAGAAAAAACGGTATAAGCTCGAAACAGGTGAATCGCTGAGTGACTGCAAAGGCTCACACCTGGCTAGCTCGAGGGTACTTCAAGACCACAAAGGTCCATTTGGCCTAATTTCAACCATACAGCCTAAGAAAACCTCTCTAAATTTTGTTCCCTTGCTACTACAGTGTGTATATATAAATCTATTTTATTTTTCTTTGCGTCTCTCTTATTGAAATGAGATGAAATGAATGAAAATGAAAAATGGAAAGGTTTATGATAATTATTATTATTATTATTACTATCATACATTTTTTTCAAAATCAACACACATGCACTTTGGAAGTACTCAGCAATTGGAATTGAGTAAAATTACTTTTGCTAGTGAAGGTAAAACTGAATTTAAAATTCATATATATAATATATATATATTTTTTTTTTTTTTTTTAACTGCAAACAACACAGTATAATTAATGTAAAGAACGACGCTTGTGTGGAAGAGCGTGCCGCACAAGATGAGGAGGAGAACGAGCAAATGAAAAAGGAGGTACCTCCAGGAATCGAACCCGGGATCATCCAATTGCCGGTCGGATATGCTAACCACTGCACCAAGGACCCCGATCAGTCAGTACTCGTAATTCTCCTACATAGCGGAATCAAATGCCCTGAGGGGGCACCTTCTCATGCCGTACATATATACATTTTAACTGCAAACAACAAATATATGTACGGCATGAGGAGGTGCCCCTCTGGGCATTTCATTCCGCTCGTATGTAGGAGAATTACGAGTACTGACTGATCGGGGTCCTTGGTGCAGTGGTTAGCATATCCGACCGGCAATTGGATGATCCCGGGTTCGATTCCTGGGAGGTACCTCCTTTTTCATTTGCTCGTTCTCCCTCCTCATCTTGTGCGGAAGGAACGCTCTTCTACACAAGCGTCGTTCTTTAATATATATATATATATATATATATATATATATAGTGTGGTGCAAATTACAGTAGTAATAATAAGATAAATCGGTTTTCCTTCTCCCCGAATTGTTCATTTTGACAAGGATCAAGCTTGTCACCCGCCTTAGACCTACAGATTAACGTTGAATCCAAACTATTTTTCTTTGCATGTAATTTGTGTGGTATCTTCTCCATAGTCATTGTCTCTGTTATTGAAATAAAATAAATGAATGAAAAAATGGAAAAGTTTATTATTATTATTATTATTATTATTATTATTATTATTGCGATGATTCCACCAAGATTAAACTTATCGCTCATCCTCTCGAGTTGATCTGATGAAGTGGTGAGTTGGCTTCTTTTACTCTCCACTTTATATAGGTACATCCGGCTCATCGGGGATTGTATGTACCAAGAAATTACAATGTCACCATCCAGACTCGATCTTTCAACCACCGATCAGCACCCCAGCGTCTTAACCACTAGGATACCCAGGGCGCCCATTTATCTACCAGCCCAACTAGACATTCATTATCACGAGCTAAATACAATTTAATCACTCCTACGCGAGAATTGGCAAGTAAAAAGTCAAGCCGAATACATGAACCAGAGTTGAGGATCGAATAGTATGACCACAAATAAAAATAATGTAAAATATTGTCGTGATAGAGATTGCAAGTGGCAAATGTTGATCAATGTTGCAAAGGGGTGAGGGATATTGCATGAAGGGGTGGGTTCTAAAATGGGAAAACCGAGAATAGTATGGGCGCAAATATTAATGCAAATATTGTCAAGGTAGAGATTGCAAGAGGCAATACACGATGTGAGCATTAAATCTACGGAGAAAAGATAAAGACATCATTAGTCGACCAATCAGGACGTCCAAAGCGTGGACCCGTAATATAGGTGTTACGATTGGTACACAAATTTAACATAGCCCCACCCAGTTACATTGACAACCAATCATCAAACTTAGAACCGCCTATTAGTGTTTTGGGGTGGTGCTTGGGGATCATGCATATAAAAGAAAATATTTTCAGCTGGGAGTCGCAGTAGTTATTTTCACCAGTGAATAAACATTCCCTCTGTCATGATTCAAGAACTTTACAGTTTATTGGATTTATATCAAGATGGTGACATTGTAGCGTTGTCCACAATTAATCTTTTTAACGCAGCCGATCGGGATGAATTATTTTCAACGCAGACCGTTGATGATATTTGCAATGACACTCCTTACGATCCGATGCAAGGGACTGCCGTAGAAATGTAAGTAATTATGTGCCTGTAATTTTATTTTTTGTAGCAAATTATTCGCGAACTGGTTATTTATTTAATGTGCCTGTCATTAGGAGAAAGAGCGCTGTTCTGGATTATTTTATCATATATATGGAGGGTTGTAGTAATTTATCTCATCACATTAAAAATGCTTCATTTAGGTATCCGCAATTATAGATTGGTTTGCAATTAATATTATGCTAAAGTCCTGTTTTTGATTCATTGAATTTTTTTACAGCAATCTTTTGCATGTTTTAAATAATTTTATAAATTCCGTAATAAATGTTATTCGACATTTTCTCTTAAAGGAACTTCTCTGAGCGGTTGAAAGATATCTTCACATTGTAATACGCTTACTATATGTATACTCTGCATATGTTTTAAATAATTGGGCTTTTATTAAAAAAGATTCAGTCTGAACTAATGAATTATTCTTTCTCCTTTAAGGTCCGATGAGGATTTGACACGTGTTATACAATCTCTTCGTTTTGAAGAAACCAATGTCGTGGACCTGAATACGGGGGTAGAAGATTTACCGAGCAGCCAACCCAACGATTGGCACATCATTAACGAAATAATGTATTTTTTTGGTTTCGATCTGTTTTTTCGGGGAAGAAGACACAATGTATTTTCATCAATTTATTAAATTAAATAAATCATGTTTTTAATACAATAACCATCTTAAACTACAGAATATACAAACTAATATTATTGGTTACAAATATATATATATACACGAACAAAACATCATACTATACGAGTACGCACAATCGGAAAACGGATTTTTATCTGTCTGCATACCATTCCGTCGTTTCGTTGAGTGTGACACGGGTCGAATAATTTTTAAAAATTTATAGTCTTTACCACGTGACATATGCATGAGAAATGAAAGGCAGTACATCCCACACGTATTACTAAAATATCCATGTAGCCGGAAGGGATTCCATACAACTTCGAGGATATGCATCTGATCGAGAAATTTTACAATAACAGGGTCACTCTAGGGTTGAGTCCCGAGTGAATCAAAATAGTATATGCGGTCCCTATTTTTGAAATAGATTGCAAACCAATGAATCCCTTCATTACCAATAACATCTGTGTTCACAATAAAACTACCGCAATTTCTCGTAGATGGCAATTTCAATGTTTCATTCTTCGCAAACACACCGATAAATTGGAACGTGTGATTCTTTCACTATTCATTACTCTTTGAAGTGTATTCACATCCATTTTAAAAGTCAGTGACAACGCTCCTAAATCTGTCTACTTCTATTAGGGCTTGTGACTCGAGGTAAACTAGTACACTTATAGGCGCGTCTATAGGCTTGGCGAATTCCAATCTGACTGAGGTGTTTCCACTCTGTTGTGGACTTAAGTGTGTATTTACACAAGCATATAAGTCAGTGTGATGTCAAACGGATAAAGGTTAAATTGTTCGATGAATTCTATCTGCGTTACCCCAATCCCTAGCTCATCACAATCACCTGCAATATGCGCCAGATTACTATATGCTCTCTCGCAAAGCGGAAACACAGCGTCTGATGAATAATCCATATCCATACCCCCACCCAACGCAATGCCATCAACGTATAGAGTTATATTTTTAAGGCCGAAATTCTCGAATTTAAAGGCACTCTTTTTATATTTTCCATTCACTAAAGCATGGTCTTGCATTCCGATTAATATCCTTTAGGTAGGTTTCCCAGAGCGATGTTTTCTATCTGTTTCGATGCCAACCCTGCTGGCACCGTGTATAGTTTGATCTGTGCTCTGTTAATTGGGTATTTTACTGTGGCGTGTAGTAAATTTTTCTTAATTTCTATTTGTTTTGGTGAACTTAATTTCACTCGCCGTACGCGGAGGTATGTCGCCATAATGTGAATCACAATGAGTTTTCCTCCCTCTTCTTGATCAGCATCCAGATTTAAACAGATCTCAGGATTCGTGCGGGTGAGCTTTATTTTCATATCCACCCCGTTCACAAGCAACTTCTACTGGAACGTGAAGTCTGTATGCAGGCGTCCAAAACACTCACATATGTCCTTTTTAGAATTTTTTTAATTTGTCCTTTATACTACTTTTGTCTTTAGCTTGATAATAGCCTTCGGCACTTAAAAATGTATCCTTTTCTTCTTTGGAAAAGTTCAACAATTTTCCAGATAGGATCGTAGGTGGTAGTACCCCGTTCCTGCCGGTATGTTGACCTGATTTAAATATACGTCACACTGGTTGAATAAGGAGTGCAGAAAGTTTGTTTCAGAGTATACAGCATATTTGTCATCACAGTCTGTTCCATCAGAATGGGCTATACGTAGTTTAGCGTACATGTGCACACAGCTTGGGTCAAAAAAGTAAGGGGATGAGCTGGGTATCACGAGTTCTATAGGGGCACTCAGGGAACTAATTGTGTTTAAAGGTTTAATTGTAATGAAGTCACTGTGTTCAATAGAAACTTGAGTTGGAGGCATGTCAAAGAGGGACAGCTCCGATTTACAACATTGTGAACTACACGGATGTATGAAGCGTGCCATGACGCGTTAGAAATAGTGCCTCCTCTCTCGACAAGTAGTAAACAAACTATGATTCATGAGATCAATGTCCTTAGCTTATATCAGTCAAAAAAATGGTCAACCATAGGTTTCATTCGCTTAGAACACTTCTTTTTTATATCCTTTTTACGTTTAATGCCACGTGGTGGTAATCCCTTCTTCCGGAGAGCCCTCTTCTTCTTCTTCCTACCACCACGCATTTTTCTCTTTGCATCTTTGACGATTTCGTCCCCTGTGCGCTTTAAGTGTCTTTTTAGAGCTTCTTTAGGTTTAGCCCCAGCCAATATGTCTTCTGCTGTGTTAAGACCTGATTGTAACGCTTTCCTTCCGAGGTATCTGGCACCCCTCTTCAGCAAGGGGACAGCCAACGTAGTATGGTTGAAAAAATGGATCCAAGTCCACTACCACGCTGGTATCTCATACCTCGATAGACTGTAAAAGGCTTTCTGTCCATTATAACTCAGTGCGTCGAAAGTGCAGCTTCACTGTTGCGCTCCCGTTACCGAATGGGAAATTTTTTCCCTCAATCGTTCTTATATATATTGAGATATTGGTTATTAGATTAGCTGCGACATTCACATAATAGGGTCTGTCATATGGAATACTCAAACTCCTTCCTCTATGGTTGGGGATGTGCGCTATGCGCAGCAGGCGTGCCTGGGTATCCCCAACAAACTGGTGCTCCACTATATTGCTGTAAATATAGCACATGTCTGGGGGTTTATAGCCGTCAATCATTTTCTCCAATTTCAACTGATACATTAGGCTAGACAAGTGTTTTGCCTCGTGACTGATCGATGTCGTCCATCGGTCATAATTTTGAACAATCTTTGGTCTTTAATATTTCGGTTAGCCTGCGATTTTAGGGCCACAGTGCATGCATGGGAATCATTGTTTACGATCTCGTATACTAAATCGCCCATAAGATTTGAGCTTTTTAAACTTACGTTTAAGTCTCTCACAACATCCTCGGCCTCCCCATAGTGACCCGGTCCTAGTGTTACTTCTGTACTGTAATACCGTGCATCCCCAGTCGGGGCGGTACGCATGGTTTCATCCCGAGTTACCCCAGCTTTTTCACACTCATTACAGTCTCTAAGAATCGTGAAAACGGGTTCTTTATAATCAATACTTAAAAAAAGGGTATTCAACTGAATTTCGTATATACACAACTCATACGCATCACGACCCAATTCAATGGACCCGTGGAGTTCTGTTACAAAGTTGGCTAGTGTGTTGTTACGGTGTACAGAGAGGGACGAGGAGGACGGGAGTGTGGCGTAGGAATGGTTAGGCGCCATGTTGCATACTATTTAAGCTTCATTATTGCAGCAGCTTTTATATAGGTGTTGAAGCTTTCTGGGTATCCTAGCCATTTCACCAGGTACATTTTTCTCTTTCTTGAACCTTTCCTTCCAAAAATTTTCTCAATTTTAAACACACTTTTTCTAAATTAAATGTCACTTTCTGCAACTCCTAGTGGTAAAAGCCTCCTGCGATTTCTTCCCCATTCAAATCTTCTGCGTAATACAACATTATCTCGTCTTTACATTTCATAGCCCTAACTTTAAAAATCTCGCGTATCCATCCTTGCTCAAATCCCTTCGCGAATTTATTTCCCGAACGCGACAGCCTTACATAATCATTGATTTTGAAATGTGTAGAGTGTGGTAGTGGAGCTCCATCTCTTCTCACCTCTGGTCGCGTACCTCTTTCTAAAACTTCGTTAGATGTTGTCCCAATCGTGCGATGGTGTGAGCGGTTGTAGGATGAGGCCAATGATTCCAGAATGTCTAGAAATCTGTATGTGTTTTTATGTGTAAAATAGCGGTGCATGCGTTCCTTTATGGTACGTTGAACTCTTTCAGCTAAAGATGCCTTATGTATAGAATTGGTAGTGTAGTAGCTGATATTAAACTCTGTCAACATGTTCTGAAAAGCTCGGCCTATAAATTCTTTCCCCATATCCGTACAAAAATAGCCAGGAACCCTGTTTTCTTTCAACATCAACGTTTTGGTGGCTTTAGCAACTGTTTCAGGCGATTTATTTTTCAGAGGAATTAGCCACAGATATCTAGAGAATACATCTATTATGAATAGGATGTAGCGGTAACCATCGTTATACACTGAATATCTTTGCATGTCTGTTAAATCTGCTTGCCAAATAGAGTCATCGAAGCACTGTTGTCTTGCTGTTTTAAACCTTTTTTCTCACAGATTTATGAAGTGTATAAGCAGCATCCTGCTCCGCAAAAAACTCTCAACATCTTTTTTCCCTACTCCGTAAACACTTCTGTACAGTCTATCTACGCCCCCGTAGGAGGCTGGGTAGAAATATCATAATAGTCTTCTTAATATGTTAGCCATTTGCGTATTTTAGAGGCACGTGGGTAAGTTGATCGTTGTTTACCCTCTTTTTTCCTCTTCAGAGGTGTTACCGCCGGGGTGATGGCGTTTCAATTGTGTCACGTGCGATGCATGTTCCAAGTCTTTTAACCTGTTCAGATTTCTTCATTGTTTTGGGGACATTTATTTGTTTGTGTCTCTTTAATATGCTTCCATCTGATGGTGAGGGCCTATCCCACTTTCTCACCAGATCATGGACGATGTCTACATATTCGATCCCTGTACTTTGCTCCTTCCAAATGATCTCACCTATCGGTCCATTGTATGTTGGGATCATCATTCATAGATTATAAAGACTTAAACCTTTATTCCTCAATATGTGGAGGTGCTTTTTAATACATGCTCGATATGTTTGTGTGCAGACCCGTTAATCTTTGGTTTTGGTCAGCTCTATCGTCGGACACAGGCCCTATGTCACCATGTCCATCGTTCCCCGTGCTGTGCCTTAATAACCACGGGAATCTCTGTCGGATTCTTATAATTTTCGTAATCGTGAAGAAATTTCTGCAGAGCTTCTTGTAAAGATTCTTTTCTCATCAGGTGTTTTTTCACTGTTTAATAGGGTAACAATTCGCTTTCCATTCTTTTAAGCCTGCTTTTACGGGGATCTAGATCCGTGTCTGGATTCTTTGAACTTTGCAGTGAAGCATACACCTCGTGTGGAATCACTACCACTTTCTTCATTATATTAATCTAGTCAGTAAAGGACCCAAAACTGAAAATAAGATGGGGAGGAATGACCCTCCTCTTTGTACAATAATTCGTTTTTTCTTCCCTACAGTTTGACTTTTACGAGCGAGTGCACGTATTATGTTCTTGTAACGGCGTAGGCGAGCCTTCTGAGGGGTTTCATTGATACATTGCAATTTATAACGTTAAGACAGATTTCACAGATGCATTTTAAAAAGTCGGAGTCGATATTTTTAGCAAACATCTGCTGCATTGCCCGGGGCAGTCGATGATAGATTTTTATTAATTCATGGTATTTCTTTAGCCTCTTTGTCATTCTGGAATATACACCGTTTCAGGCTCGTTTGGAAATATATTCGTTCTTAGAAGCACCCTAAACGTGTTTCGCGGATGAAGGTCGCAAAGCAAATATCCGTAACGCGGGCTTGTAGCTTCTTTATAAACTTCCAAAAACTCCTTACGCTGATTCGGGAACATTTGATTGGCTAATACCCCAATTTGTGATACATCTCTACGTTGCGCGAATAAGACTATCGCGCATGTATCTATTTTTGAAAAATAGATTCTGATTGATGAAGAACACGCTTATGTTAAGATGGTGGGAGAATACTGTAAATGTCTCGGCAAACGTTTTATCCATCTCCAACATGAGATCGTCAATTACAATGACTGTATGTTCATTTCCCTTTAACGAATTAACGTCATATACACCTTTGTGGAACAAAATATCATCTTGGTACTCGTTGAACACTGATTGATACGTCGAATAGCACCATATAACTTTATGCACAAATTTTGAGAACATCTCTCCCTTTTCTTTAATGATTTTAAGCATAAACACAGTTTTACCACATCCTGTAGGGCCAGATATAATACATGTGGATGGGCTCGTGAACCTGAATTTTTCTACAGAATCCATTTCTAACACGTCACACTCCTAAGTGGGTCATTTACAAAATATAATAAATATTTAAGTGATGACCCTTATATTCTACAGTCTTGCTTTTCTTCTCCCACAGAACCGTGAATGACGATGAGGTACAGCACCCATCATCGATATTACAGATGACCCCGACAGTGTAGTTGTGATCACAGAATCCATCCCCGCTGACGAACCTCACCAGCGATACCTGTAGCACGCGCCAATTCAAAGCGGAGGCATGATGAAGAGCCCACACGTCAGGTATAAAGCGCGAGGATTGCGCCGGTTGTTAGACCCCAGTAATAGAGCCCCAACCTCTACGTCTTACGACACAACCCCCACAATAGTACCTTCCTCAAATATACCCCTTATTCCTGTTCAATTCCGGGTACATCCTCCACAGCACAGCAGCTTCTCGTTCTGTTGAGGATGGCATAACATTCGAGTTGGTGCGCACCGCTACCCCCACCCCAGCCTTGACTAGAAATCGGTATATAGTCAGGGTTGATCCTAGATCCATGTATAGCAATGGTGTTGAACACGGACTACGGGCATAGTTGAACGTATTGTAGAGTTTGCCCTTCAGAACCGCGACGAACGTGAAGTCAGGACGAGCTGTCCTTCGGATTCGGGTCAGATGACGGAGATGTAGATGATTTTTGGGTAGTAATACCGTTCAGACGCTTGGCAGCTGAAGATATAGAGTATATATTAGGCCGTATAATGCAGGCCTCTCAAAGTAGTATAGCCTTCAATATGGACAACTTCACGGTAAATATTGACCGTGTATTCCGTGTTGCGGGTCATAGTGCCACACCTTATACTCTTAACTTCAATTCTCAGGCTATTTATAGACGGCATATAAACGCGATCGTGGTTGCGGCTTTATAGCAGTAGTCTTGGCCGTATGTTTACTGTACTAAATACACGGTCAAAAATTTGGTTGCCTACGGTAGTGGAGCGTGCCCGTAAACTAGCTGTAGACTGTAAACTTGCATTTGACTGTAATATGGGTCCTGAAGTGCTGAGAAGAGTAGAACAAGAAATGAATTCTCGTATAGTTGTATTTGGGATGGATGATCGTCGTAGGACTGTGTGTTTTTGAAAGCACTGTGAGAGATCGTACAAGACCCTTACTTATTTTAGGGCTATCAGGAACAACGTATATACCCATCCGTAATATAAGGAACCTTTACGCGAGTTATGATAAAAGTCGAAAATATGGACGACATCATGATTTCTGTAAGGGATATATCGACTTTGCGAATGATACAGTGAAACATTGTAAAGATTGCCACATGGTATGTGATCAGTGTAAAAGCTCCAAATGTGAAAGTCGTTTAGTTGAAGCTGTGAAAAGGGATTGTGATGTGTGTAGACGCACATTTTTCAATAATAACTGTTTTGAGCTCCATAAATCAATTGGCAAGTGCAGGAAAATGAGAATCTGTGAATGTGGTATGTTTCATATGATGGATAATTGGGGAAATTTAAAGCATAAATGTGATTATATTCACTGTTCTACATGCCATGAGAAATATAAGGCGGTTGGAGTAAAGCATGTATGTTATATGAAAGACGCTAAGCCTACTACGATATATGATAGAACCATACACCAACGCTGAAACCAAAGAAGTTATTCCAGATTTATTTGTAAGCCAGACTATCTGTGATGAGTGTATGGAGATCGAGTGTGATGAGTGACAAAAATGTGGTAAACGGACAAACGTTTTTAAAACGAATGCCCACGATAGCCCTTTGAAACTCTTTGTGTCCTATATTGTCAAGTTAGGCGACAAGTTAAAAAAAATGACTGTGTATATTCTTGCCAATAACGGTGCAAAATTTGACACACAGTACCTTTATAAGGAGTTGCTTGAGCATGAGTCATCAGAGATATTTACAGGTGATCCCTTGAAAGGAAGCAACAAACTAATACAGATGTAAATAAGAGGTAATGTACAGTTTAAAGACACTTTATTATTCACACTTTGTAAATTAGCAAAGCTACCCAAGGTGATGGGCGTAGCCGCTGAAGTTTCAAATGGATATTTCCCTTACACATTCCTCACTAGAGAAACTTTAAATTACGTAGGACGACCTCCACCCAAACATTACTTTAACTATGAATGTATGAGTACAGATGAACGTGAAGAGTTTGACCGATACTACAGCAGTTTTAATGAATCTAATCCTTATAATATAGCTGATGAATGTAAGCGTTATTGCGTGAATGATGTGCGCGTGCTTAGAGTATGTTTCCAGGCCTTTAGAAGGATGTACATAGGCCGTTTCAAATGCGATCCGTTGCAAGTCGCAACCACCATCGCCTCATTATGTTTTACGGTGTTCAAGAATAACTTCATGCCTAAAGACACCTTAGCCGTTATTCACAGAAACAATCCCGCAGTTATGGGCACAAGGCTATTTACTGGCTCATACACCTACAGCAGCAGACAGGTGTATACATAAAGCATGCCCGCAACACGGGGAAGTACCCATTAAGGTTAATGGTCGTGTTTTTTGGGTTGATGGTCTAAGTGAAAACCGTGCCACTGGTGAGAAGACTGTGTACTCCTTTAACGGTTGCTGGTGGCACGGATGCCCCCGTCCTGAGTGTGGAATCGTAGGAGATATCCACGGTAGATCTCCTGCCGACAGTCTTGCGTGGACCCGCACCCGCGATCAACTTATAGGCTCCCAGTTCACTCACAAAGTCTTGTGGGAGCATGAGTATGATGCACGGATGGACAGATGGACAGTACCGTGAAGAAATAAACACGATCAAACGTTCAATGGTGCTGGATCCTCTCAAATGCGGTGATAGCTTGTTCGGAGGGCGTACAAATCCCTTCAAGCTATACTTTCCGCCTACGGAGGGTGAAACTCCATTACTACGACTTCTGTTCTTTATATCCCTACGTGATGAAGAACAATCCGTACCCCGTAGGTGCACCTGAGAAACTGGTGGGACCTGACCTGCCCACCATCGAGGTGTTCTCAACAAATTTGAACGGGTACTATTTCGGCCTTTCTTTCGTAGATGTGCTCCGCCTCGTGATTTATGGATGCCGATCTTACCCGTCGTTATCGATCACAAGCTCATGTTTCCCTTGTGCGTGAAGTGCGCAGAGGAGAACAATAGGGAATGTAATCATACAACCAACCAGCGTAAGATCAGAGGTGTAATACAAGCCCAGAGCTGGATCTATCTGTTGGCAATGGCTACAGAATATTGAAGATACATGAGGTGTGGAAGTTTCAGAAGCTACCCAAACTTTTCACGCCATATATAAACGGTTTTTTGAAGGATAAGGTAGAAGCATTAGGGTATCCCCGAGGAGTTGATACCGAAGATGAAAAATCGGCTTATATTCAACGTTACCGTGACCGTGAAGGTATACAGCTTGACCGTTCCAAAATTGTAAAGAACCCTGGCAAGTGCTTTACTGCAAAGTTGTGTCTAAACAGTCTTTGGGGAAAATTTGCACAGAATACTGGCAAAGGGAACGTTCATTTGGCACAAAGTTATAGTAAAGTCTGGGATTATGCGAACGCTCCCGATAAAGTGGTCATGGAGATCGTGAATGTAGATAATACCTACATAATAAAGTACAACAATACCGAATTGGCCACAGATACCTCACCAGCTTCACAACGGCCTACGCACGCATCAAACTTTGGGGCCTATTGCATTCTCTTGGTCAGAGGATTTTGTATGCCGATACAGATAGTGTGATATTCAGAGACTGAGGGTGAATAAATGCTTCCTATTGGTGAATTCCTCGGAGAGTTGACTGATGAGATCAAGGATGAGTATGGAGACATCGCATACGCCGACTCTTTTGTCTCAACAGGGCCAAAAACGTATGGGGTACGGGTGAAGGTGGGGGTGGATATGAACTATATCGTGAAGGCTAAGGGTATCACGCTCAACCCGGCGAATTGGCAGGTCGTTAACTTTGATTCGTTGAAGGATTTAGTGTGTATGGATGATTATGAGGGCGACCAGCAGCCCCAACTAACTGTAGGTACCCACAACTTTCGGGCGCAGAAGCTAGCGGGCGTGAAGGAACTTATGGGTACAAAGGTGTGCCGTAACACCTATAGGAAACGTTACCAGGTGCCTGATACCTATGATACCGTACCCTTTGGATACCACAATCTTTGATATGTCTATTGTTAACTTATTTATTACACGTATTTGTAAGTGTATATACACTTTCAATATTTCGTTTATTAAATAAATCGTGTTTCAGTTAGCGTTTCACTTTCTCCTTTGTGTGTGTGTGTACAGGAGAAACTTCTAAGCTCCACCCACCTGTATGATTGGTCACGTGACTCCTGCTACTACCTGGGTATATCTCTTCCCTGCGTGTTCAGTTGATCGCTGCAAGCCCTGGATCTCAGACGTGCCTTTCCCCACGTAGACGAAAAATAGTAATGGCTACCTTTAATATTGCGTGTTTGACGTTTATGAAGTGGTATTCGGCAAAGTGTGAAGATAAGGTTACTGAATGGCTCACTATTGCACCCTCCTTTGATACTTTTAAGGCTACATTGAACCGTGGAAGGAACAAGAGGTACAAATACTCTACGGCTATTCTGGAGAGGGCATTGCAGGATTTCGTCGTACAAGTGATGCATTGAACTATGTTGTAGGACTAAACTTTATAAAAGCTTACATATACCGTGAAGTAGAAGAAACAACACGTGCAGAAGAGAAGCAACGGATGTGGATAGTGAGTCTTGTTGATGAGTGGTGTGACAAGCGATATTATGTCATGGTACATGATACCGACTACTCGTACCCTGCGACTGAGAATGTAAATCTTGTCATCATGGAGAATCTTAAGTTGTTTACCACTATATTATATATATATATATATATATATATATATATATATATATCATGACGAGGTTTGTAGTGAGGTTGTGGCTAATGGCCTGTGTGAGTTTTTAACAGACTTTAGAGACGAGTATCGATTATTAAACAAAAAGGATAAATATGGGCATATGTTTCTCTCAAATAATGCACCGGATTGTGAAGATGTTTAGTTTGTGAAAATGAACGTCTGGTTAGTGATAAAACATTAAAACCGATATTGCTTCATGTATCGGAAAATTTCTCAAAACACCTACCCAATATAATTTGATACAAGAAATCACGTTGAAACAACGGCGTACACGTTTCATCAGCTTATAGTGTAACTCACTCCTCCCGTCGAGCCGATCCGTTGCATGTGGCTCATAGTCATCTCAGAGCTTGAACCGACTGGACGTGCACTCCTCGAATACGATGGAACTTCCTTTGAGCAGCATTCTCAATGTCGTGTACGATGTGTCCGTGACGAAGTCGTTGCGCGTGTTCAGGCGTAAAACCGGTGCCATTAGCTTTGTACTGGAAACGACTTGTAGACAAACAAACAAACTGAATGTTGTTTATTTAAGTGTTGAGGAGATGAATAGAATCTTCGTGGTAGTTGAGAAGTGGAGTGAGGATCGTTATAAAATTCCTGCAGTTGTAGGTACAAGAAGAGTGCAGATTAGTGATACCCCCTCATATGCCGTTGTTTTGTACGTTGTGTATAAATAACGATCAGCCATGCATTGATATACGACTGATGTGGAAGAATGCATCTGATAATAATGTTCTTGTTCCTATGCGAAACCGTCTCATCCTCGACAGAATTTTTGAAATCGTCGGATTCCGCAAGCTGAAGCCTATATTAGACGAGCGTATTACGGATATGCTTTATTTTGATACGGTTCTTGAATACGCATACACCGCTCTGCTCGATGGGTTTACCGAGTGTAAGACTGAACAAGGCGGGAATGGTCTAGAGCTGGATGATTACTTAAAAGGTTTAGACTCTTTGAAATATCATGAACTTTGGTACAAAGGACTTGAGCGGTAGAGGGCTGAGCTCACCTACACCGTTCACCCTGAAGAACTATTTCTTTATATAATGAGCAGCTGTCGTTACGACTTAGAAGATTATTTCAACTGCCGCTATGCAGTGTGAAGAAGAGTTCACGATTGAAAAGCTCGGGTCGGTCAGAATAAACCCTCGATTGGAAAGAAGTGTTTATAAATTTGTATTTAATAATGATGTTGTGGCTAACGATGACCTTTTTGTGCGTGCTTTTGATTGTATTCTAGTCGTATATAAAGATAACTTGCCAACCGAATGTAAAGTGAGCACAAAAATAGTATTGAACGATATGAAGGCCATTTACATAGAGTATAGGTCTCCCTATAACTTGAGCGGTGAAATAATATTAAGCCGTGTTAACGGCGTAGTACAAAGCAATAATGATGTGACTGTAGACTCGATTACGTGTGAGTTTATTAGTGTTTTTCGCAGTAGAACAAAGTGAATGAATTTTGATGTACTGTATATTTATTTTCAATATATTTAATTAATATAATTGTGTGTATATATATATATATTCTCCTGTACTGCTATATTGATGGTTATACTTCATCGTTTTGTATTTCTAGCATTATTTTTTTTTTTTTTTAGTTAAGTGCAGCAGAAGATAAAATGTATGTATTTATTTTCAATATATTTAATTATTTAATATAGTTGTGTATATATGTATATATATTTCTCCTGTACTGTTATATTGATGGTTATACTCCATCGTTTTGTATTATATCATTTTTTATTTTATTTTTTGATTATATATATATATTCCTCGTTCGTATTTCTTACACTATTTTTACTTTTTATTTTAGTTTTGATCATATATATTCCATCGTTTGTATAGGATTGTTTATTTATTTTCTACATATTTCATGAAATTTATTCCAATAATTCGTCTAAATAAACAAAATAATGTAATGGTGTTTTATTTAATTCTTTTGGTTGGGTATATATAAACGATATTATTATTTATTTACATGTACATATACCAAATGGCTAGTTACGCCTTCTAAACCGACTGACGGATTTCTAAGCCAACTGTGAAGAATATAGGCTTTAATTAAATAAATAGTGCAATCTGGCAACTCAACCCTAATAATGTACACCTGAACAAGCCATTTACGCCAGATTAAGTTTTCTCAATCGACTGACGGATTTCTAAACCAACTGTGAAGAATATATGTTTTAATTACATAAATAGTGCAATCTGGCAACTCAACCCTAATAATGTACACCTGAACAAGCCATTTACGCCTTCTAAGCCAACTGGCGGATTTACACCTTATAAGACAGCGGGCGCTCGGATGAACTCTCATTATGCTTCTGGCTGGAGCCAGGAGACCACCCCTCTCTCCTTCTTAGGTTAAGGTTTAGGTTAGGTTTCCCTTTGGGGGGTGAGGAAATCCCACCTTCTCCCCCAAATACCCTCCTCCTTCTCCTTTCTCTCCCTCTCTTAGGTTAAGGTTACCCCTTTGGGGGAGGTCATCCTCTCTTCTCCCCCTGAAGCTCCCTCCCTCCCCCTTTGCAGCATTGATTTCTTGCATAACCCCTCCCCCTTCATTGCCAAACCCCCTCCCCCTTTGTTGCATAACCCCTTGCAACATCCACCTCCTCTTTGGAACATTGATCGACATTCCATTGCAACATTCCTGCACTCGTCCATTTTGCGCCCATCCTACTAATAAGATGTCGTAGAAGAACTGAAACATATGATCTGGGTCATTTATAGGTTCGTCACAGTCAAAACGAGTATTTTCTACAGCCCCAATAAATTTTCTTTTGTTAACCTCTGAGAATATTCTGTAATCAATAGTTTTTTTGTCCGCAACCTGAACAATGTTATTGAATATGGCGTAAGTAGGAAAATGATCACTGATGTTTGTGGTTATAATTCCAGAATTTACGATGGCATTGCTATTTACAAATATATTATCAATCGTAGATTCTGTTATTCGATTGCCATAGTTGCAGACTCGCGTGGGTTTGGTAATAGTATGACTAAGATAGAAAGAAATCATTAAGGTTAAAAATTTATGAGAGATTGCTTCAGATTGCAAATTGATATTGAAGTCACCCGCAACTACGGCATTTGATTTATGAAAGTTGCATAACATGTTATCTAAGTAAATTAAAAAGCTATTGATTTTAGAATTAGGTGGTCTATATATTGCATGGACAGAATATACATTACTTTTGTCTTTTATATTAACAACCAGGTTTTCATTGTCACTATTACATACAGAAAGTACTTCGTTAGAGTCGTAAGTTTGATGCACATACACAGAGGTACCCCCACCAATCTGACCATCTCTTACAGTATGATAAGCAACGTAATTATCTATATTATACAGGTTTTTAGTACTACTACTATTTAACTAGGTTTCCGTGAGAATTATAACACTAAATTTGACCGTAGAAGTTTTCAAAAGGGCCAGTAAGTAGTTATAGTTCCTAGGTAAGCTTCGAATGTTTAGATTTAGCACTGAAAGATTTTTATAAATATCTTTTTGTAATACAAAGGCATTACAGTAGCCCTGTTCAAAAATCAACTTTTTCTTATTTTCATAGGTTTCTGTACTTTCTCCCATGCTTTTTGACCTGAAAAGGCCGAAAATCACAACCATTTTGACCCAGGTTGTTGGGAAGCATTGCCGCATGGAGCTTTAAGTTTTCTGCCTTGAAATCGGCCAAAAGCACCAGTTCCGGGGTCCCTTGAATCATGTTTTGCACTATAACTTTTTATCTAAACGAGATAGAGCAACAAAATAGGCACCAAATTAAAGTGTTTTTAATCCTCTTTCTAACTTATACAATTATGATAGTTTTGGAACAAGAAATGGCACATTGGTACATACAAAGATTTCAGAAATATCACAAAATTCGTTTTCTCACACTCAAGGCAGACAAGGCGCCTTATTCATGACACAAATTTGAGATTAACATTTTGTCACAAGTCTAATCGATCAAGAAGTGAAAGCATTACATGATGATTAATTTCATAATGACATTTACACAGTCAGTTGTTGAGAGTTTGTTTCTTGAAGCTGTCAAAGCGGCGTCTGTTGAACTCCACAGCTTGAAGGAGATAGTCCCTTTGCTTGGCATCTGTTGTTATGACACTTGCAAAGTCGCTCATCATCTTGACACCACGTTCAGCAATGTCATTCACCGCTTTCAGATTCTTAACATAGTCCAACGCTTTTCTGTAGTCCTCATTCTGTGGCCAAGACGTGACAGGTTCCAGAAGCCACTCGGATCCAATGTTCAGTGTGTCCAGCAGGAAATGTGATTCTGGGCCAATGAGATCAACCAGGGTGGTCTTAGCTGTGACTCTCTGGAATAGAGGCTTTCCTGTTCTGAAGCTGTCTGGCTTCTCAGTGCATGTAACTGGGCAGCAATGTCGTGCTTCAATGTGTCACTCAATCTACTGCTGAACAGGGCAAATGGCACGACTTCCTGCGTCAGGTACCATTTGTGGTTTTCCATCTTATTAAGTACTGCATCAGCAAGCTCCGGGTCAGTTTTCTTGTACTTCAACATGTCCTGGATTAGACTTAGATCATTCACGGGAGCATCTGCAGCAGACATTGACATCATCCATACAGGAGTGTATAACAGCGCAAGGAAGGTGTTGAGTCTTTCCAGCTTTGATACAGTGTCTTCGTCGTACTCAAGTTGATCTGCAAACATCAGCATTTTCATGGAGTACAGGTTTCTGGCCATCCATCTGGCCTGATGATGGCGCCTGGTCGACTCCAGTGAATACCTCGAGGAGGCGTTCCTCCAAGAACAATGACTGTCAGTTCAGCCATTTCCCTGTAGTCGGCTCTTGGAAGCCTTTCTGCTGTTAGAATGTCTTGGAGTATTTTTCACTGTTCTTCTTCTTTTCCTTCAGCCATTTGCTGTTGATAGCCAGCATCTTTGGGTTTTCCTTGAACAAGTCCGTCCAAACATCCTTCAGATGCTCAAACCAGGGATTATCTGGCCCCTTCACCTTCCCAAACAGCTTCTCCAAACTGCTCCTACTAGGATTTCCAGGATGTGATGTCGACAGGCCAGATAAAACACCTTTTTGTTCAGCATTTTCTCTAGCAGTTTGGCAGCTCCTCTGTGAACTCCACTGTTACTGGATGTAGTGTCAAAAACAAGGGCAGTAACATTATCCGTAAGTTCCCATGTCTCCAGTAAATCCATTGAAGCCTCAGCCTGAGCTGTGCCAGAAGAATTGTCGATGACAGGTACTCCCAATAACTTTCCTTCAGTGTATGAAGGTGGACCAGACACTAGCACAGCTAAAGTCTCTGAGGTACTTCCAGGTTCACTGCCCAAGACATCTTTGAGCAACTTTCCATCCCAGTGTAAGGCAGCGTACTGGGGGGTTTTCACAAAACTTGGACATGTGACTCTGGCTGATAATACCTGGACAGCATTCTGTTGCGACGTGTTGTTGAGGTTGAGATGACGAAGTTATCCAGATCAGCCCCTCCAGCTTTCAAGGTGGCAGAAACCATGGCAGTAACTTGATTGTCTGATAAACCAAGACGATCAGCTGTATTGCAGATGACATCACATTCCATGACCTTCCTTGGAAACGTCAAAGTCACACTAGTCACAGTGTCTTGATGGTGAGAACATCCAGGACGAGGCTGATGGTAATCCATGTCCTCTGTGTTAGCGTCGTTGTCAGTTGAGTCACCCCAGGTAATGTCATCCACATGAACAACTGCCTCTTGTTCTGCTGCAGCTGTAAAATAGGACAGCATGTTAAGACAGTAATTGTTAAGTACATGCTAAATATCGCAATGGAGTAAAACTTAAAACTTTTTGTGACGTTCAAAGTAATTAGTTTTACCTTGTTCTTGTCTATGCTGCAGTCTTTCATTCCTCGCTGCTTGCTGCAGGGATCTTGTCTCAAAAATCTTGTCATGACCAGACATATGACCTTTCCTCTCAGTTTTGGTCTTCGTAGAACCTGATATCCTCATCTTTCTTCTCTCTGGATAACAGTCTGTTGTTCTGTATTTCCTGGATTGCATCTGGAGCTCCTATATCGAACAGGCTGTCTAATTCCAGCACAAATGCTCCTCTTTTTCCTCCAGGGTTACTTGCTTTCCTTTGCTTTTCACCAGAGCACGATGTTTCTCATGTAGTTTCATGAAGAGCTTCATTGCGTGTACTTGGTCATTGTCTTGATCCTAGCCATCTGCCAGAATGGGATGATAGATTCAACTGTTTCATATGCAAGGTCTTGAACCATGGGCCTCCCTGCATTTTCCGGTAAATTCTGAAGATTAAGGAAATACTGGAACGCCTGTCTGTTGGTGGGAAGCTGGGAACCACTGATAAAAGCTGAAGGGTATCCAACCAGGAAAGTTTCAGTGAGAGATCTGGTAGATGGCCCAGTTGACACCTGCCTGTGGACAGTACGTGGAGGTTCTGAGATATCAACTGTGCGCCCACGGAGCTCCCTCAGCTCCTTGCTTAATGCCATTGTGAAGTTGTAACTTGTAGATGGTTTTCTAGATTCTGATTGAGTTTCTGTTGTTTCCTGAAAAATGATAGATAATTATTATCATTATTATTATTATTATTAATTATTATTTATTTATTATTATTATTATTATTATTATTATTATTATTATTATTTATTAATTTCATGCTCTTTCATTTGATACCTAATTTGTTGCTCTATCTTGTTTAGATCAAAAGTTAAAGTGCAAAACATAATTCAAGGGACCCCGGAATTGGCGCTTTGGCCGATTTCAAGGCAGAAAATTTAAAGCTCCATGCGGCAATGCTTCCCAACATCCTAGGTCAAAATAATTGTGATTTTCGGCTTTTTCAGGTCAAAAAGCATGGGAAAATGTACAGAAACCTATGAAAATAAGAAAACGTTGATTTTTGAACAGGCCTAGCATTACACTCATTTATCGATGAAACCATGCAATTGCTTACACCAGATTCCTGTTCTAGATTCTTTAAACTGGATACAGAATTTTTGGGTAATGAATTGAAACGATTAATATCGGCACATATACTATGAAAGTCTTTATCGATGAAAGCCATTTAACAGTAGTTCTCAAACACTTTCACTAAATACAGAATACGGGAATAAGGAGTTACCGCCCAGTTGACCCGAGAATGAGAAATCGACTGATGAGATTGTATGCGGAGTTATTCGCAGGCCTCGTGTGTGTAGACTGACCATACGTACCGTTTTGAACGGGACAGTACCGTTTTGTATGGGTTTTTGTATGGGTTCTGTCACTGAAGAATAATTGTAAGCTCAATATGTTTATGTACTTACTTTTTCATGAATACAGAATATTACATAACCCCCGTCCCTTTTTTGCCATCCCAATGTCCCGTTTTTGTCTCAAGGAAATATGGTCAGCCTACCTGTGTGCCGACTGTCGGCTAGCGTTTTCGTAGTTCTCATAGCTTCGAATGCTTCTTCACTAACAAGGTGAACTCCTTTGACTGAAGCATTCCGCGTTGGAGGAGTCTCTTTTTCTTTAATAATTAACTTCGCTCCAAGAAAGTAGGCAACTTTCCTGAGTCTCCTCGCTTCCATAATTTTACGTGTTTCCTCACATACGTCGTCATTGACGAAGATTTTTGTTCCTTTCAGCTTTCTTGTTTTTTAGTATTAAATCTCTGAGTTTCATCCTCACATATTACTTTTATAGCTGAAGTGGGCGTCTTAAATTCAGTCGTCTTTAACTCTAGAATTTGCTTTTTGTAGTGGAATTATTTTTTTTTATCTAAAAGCACTTTTGATCTTGATATTCCCCAAATTCAGTCTATCTTTTATTATGTCCTCCACCTTTTTCTTCGTTTCACCATTTGTTTCTCTAGTCATTTCAGATACCCCCATTATGATTAAGTTATTGGCACGTGAATTATCGTCTAAGCTCTTTAATTTATTCCTAATTGAATCGTGCTCGTTTTTTATCATCTCAGTAGCGTGGTCGCAAAAGGAGAGAGTGCAGTGCAATTGCAAATGTTGATCAATGTTGCAAAGGAAATGTTTGCACCAGTGCCAGCCCCCTTGTTGCAAGGCACACCTCCAAGGGGGAGGGGGTTGTTGCAAGATATGTAACTTGGAGGCGGAGTTATCCCCCTAGAGAAAGAGAGAGAGGAGAAGGAGAGAGAGGAAGAGAGGTGTTCGCTTAACAGGAGCCAAGCGCATATTAAGACTTCAGCCGAGCGGCCGTTGTCTTACAGGTCCATAATCAGCCAGTCGACTTAATTAGCCAGTGCCTCCAGGCACTATCAGTCAGTTCGCACAGTGTATACCTCGTTTTGACACATACACACCCGTCTATACGCCCATAAAATATTACGCACACACGATTATATGCGCAGGGTTCGAGACGCGGTGGCGGCGCATCCTTCCATGGTTGGTAGATAAATGGATAGCCAGGGTTCCCTAGCAGGGATCTCTCTCTCTCTCTCTCTCTCCTCTCTCTCTCTCTCTCGCTCTCTCTCTCCCTCTCTCTCTCCCTCTCGCGCTCTCTCCTCCTCTCTCTCTCTCTCTCTCTCTCTCTCTTTCTTTCTCTCTCTCTCTCTCTTTCTCTTTCTCTCTCTCTCTTTACTTGGGTAAATGCAAGGTGATGCACATTGGCTACGCCAAACCCAAGTCGGACTACTCGATGTTGGGGAGTAATATCGAGGTGACTGATTTGGAAAAGGACTTGGGTGTACTAATTAGCAGCGACCTTACGTTTACGAAACAATGCGTAGAGGTGGAAAAGAAAGCCCAGAAGCTGTTGGGTTATATCAGGAGGCAATTTCAGTTTCGGAACAAGGAGATTGTGCTCTCTCTGTACAATTCCCTGGTTCGGCCGCACCTGGAGTATGCTGTGCAGTTCTGGTCGCCCACCCTCAGGAAAGATATTGAGAGGCTGGAGCGAGTGCAGGCGAGGGCAACAAACTTAATCCCTTCCGTTAGTTAGGCATATGGGCTACAATCGACGGTTACGCGCCCTGAACTTGTTTTCGCTGGAAGCTCGGAGGCTGCGCTGTCAACTCATCGAGGTTTTCAAGTTCTTACGCGGGTTCAACGATGTCGATTTTAGAAGCATGTTTAGTTTAAATGATAACCCAACTCGCAACAATGGTTGGAAGTTGGATTTGAAACGGTTTAGGACTAGTGTGTGTGGGAATTACTTTACGTATAAGATCTGTGACACGTGGAACAGGTTACCTTCAGAAGTTGTGAACAGTTCCTCCGTGGATCATTTTAAGAAAAGGTTAGACCAAATCTTGCACACTATTTGAGTGTGTAGAAAATTTTCCGTGGCACCCGTTGCCAATGGTACCTCCTCGGTATGGGCCGCAAGGCCTTTTGAGGTACTTCTTTTCCTTGTAACTCCTTGTAACTCTCTCTCTCTCTCTCTCTCTCTCTCTCTCTCTCTCTCTCTCCTCCCCAGAGTGTTGCGGGAGGTGCGCGACCAGGTGGCTCCCCACCTGGCTACAGTCTTCAACAATCAGTTGTAGATAAATTATTAGAGGGGATAATAGCGGATAGGATCGTTGACCATTTGGATTCGTACAAGCTGCTTGGGGACTCCCAACATAGGTTTAGACGGCATAGGTCGTGTCTCACCAACTTCCTCGAGTTTTTCGACGTCATATTGAGTGAGTATGATAAGAGTAGGGCGATTGATATACTTTATCTCGACTTTTAGAAAGCCTTTGATAAGGTACCTCACCGCCGGCTAATGGCGAAAGTCCGCGCGCTGGGTATCGGTGGGGAAGTAGGTAGGTGGATTGAGAACTGGCTGAAGAATAGGCGGCAGAGGGTTGTAATTAAAGGGGTTAGTTCGGGTTGGGCCTCGGTCACTAGTGGGGTTCTTCAGGGTTCCGTTTCGGGGTCACTGTTGCTTATCATTTACATAAATGATATCGACGCTGGCATCGTCAGTCGGATTGCCAAATTCGCTGATGACACCAAGCTTGGGGCCAATGTTGGGACGCCCGAAGCGATCGAGCAACTGCGTGCGGACCTACGTAGGATAGGAGAGTGGTCCGAAAAGTGTCAAATGCCGTTTAACTTGGGCAAATGCAAAGTGATGCATAGTGGCTACGCCAATCCCAAGTCGGACTACTTGATGTTGGGGAGTAATATGGAGGCCACTGATTTGGAAAAGGACTTGGGTGTGCTAATTAGCAGCGACCTTAAGTTTACCAAACAGTGCTTAGAGGTGGAAAAGAAAGCCCAGAAGCTGTTGGGTTATATCAGGAACCAATTTCAGTTTCGGAACAAGGAGATTGTGCTCTCTCTGTACAATTCCCTGATTCGGCCGCACCTGGAGTATGCAGTGCAGTTCTGGTCGCCCACCCTCAGGAAAGATATTGAGAGGCTGGAGCGAGTGCAGGCGAGGACCACAAACATAATCCCTTCCGTTTGGCATATGGGCTACAATCGACGCTTACGCACCCTGAACTTGTTTCGCTGGAAACTCGGAGGCTGCGCGGTCAACTAATCGAGGTTTTCAAGCTCTTACGCGGGTTTAACGATGTCGATTTTAGAAGCATGTTTAGTTTAAATGATAACCCAACTCGCAACAATGGTTGGAAGTTGGATTTGAAACGGTTTCGGACTAGTGTGTGTGGGAATTACTTTACGTATAAGATCTGTGACACGTGGAACAGGTTACCTACAGAAGTTGTGAACAGTTTCTCTGTGGATCACTTCAAGTAAAGGTTAAACCAAATCTTGCACACTATTTGAGGGTGTAGAAAATTTTCCGTGGCACCCGTTGCCATTGGTATCTCCTCGGTATGGGCCGCAAGGCCTTTTGAGGTACTTCTTTTCCTTGTAACTCCTTGTAACTCTCTCTCTCTCTCTCTCTTCTCTCTCTCTCTTCTCTCTCTCTCTCTCTCTCTCTCTCTCGGTGAAGCGTAGTAATTCGAGAGGCAGTAAGCTCGATCTCCGGCGGGCGAACTTTGTTAGCCTCAGGGATAGCGTAGGAGATATGGGGTTAGAGGTCGGCGGCGATGTTGAGGGAGTGTGGAGTGCATTCCGGGACGAGTTTATGGTGCTGCAGTCTGCTGCCATACCCTCAAAACCGGTCACCCCTGCTTCAACGCAGCCTAAGTGGTTCAATCGTGACATTGCTTCGGCTATCCGAAATAGGAAAGTAGCGTATAGGAGGGTGAAGGCCAATCGTTCCCATGAGAACACTTTAGCGTATGTCCGCCTGTGTAGGGAAGTGAAGGCGAAGGTTAGGCTAGCGAAACGTAACGAAGAACTACGGGTGGCAAGCCTCTGCAAGGGGAACCCTAAGGAGTTCTTCAGTTATGTTAATAGTAGAAAGCCCATTAGAAGCATGATAGGTCCGTTAAAGGACGGAAGCGGCGTTCTGCGGACCTCGGACGCGGACATTGCCAATGTGCTTAATGAGTACTTTGCGGGAGTGTTCACCAGGGAGGAAACCCGCATCATCCCCGAGCCAGGTGTGAGGCACGAAGGTGCTGGCCTGGATAATGTTCGATGTACCGCGACAGTCGTTGCCGATAGAATAGACAAACTGAGCGCGTTTAAGGCTCCTGGGCCAGACCAGTTTCTCCCCAGAGTGTTGCGGGAGGTGCGCGACCAGGTGGCTCCCCACCTGGCTACAGTCTTCAACAAATCGTTGGAGACGGGCCAGGTGCCTGGTGACTGGAGGGAAGCCAACGTGACCCCTATCTTTAAGAAAGGGGATCACGAAAGTCCAGGGAACTATCGTCCCATTAGTCTCACTTCAGTTGTAGGTAAATTATTAGAGGGGATAATAGCGGATAGGATCGTTGACCATTTGGATTCCCACAAGCTGCTTTGGGACTCCCAAC